>JANHFX010008018.1:0-58378 GCA_027560015.1 Chloroceryle amazona
GCCAAAAATTCCCCTATCTTTACCAGCAACTGAAGCAGCAGCTACTGAGGACTCCTGCAACCCTCGACCCATTACCACAACAACCAAGCCAAACCCCAAAACTTTCAAACAATTCCTTTGGCTAAATCCCAGATTTTGATCTCTCCCGGCTTTTCAAAACTGCACCACGCTTCTAGCAAAGTGTGCTCCCTGCTGACAAGCGGGCAAGAAACAAGGAGGAAGACGTTTCATTTCTCAGGTGGTTTGAGCTCAGCAGCCCTGCGTTTGTTCCCCAGCTGGCAGCGCAGGAGGCTGAGCCATGTGGGGCACAGATGTTTCCCACTTGGCATTTAAAGAGGAAGAAGGAGGAAAGCTGTCCAGTTACCTCTCCAGCCTAGCATAACTTGGGGAATGTTTGTGCTTTTTGTTTGTTTGAACCCAGTGCTAATATACCACCTAAACAAATGGAGCCTTCACAGAATGGTAGAGGAGGACCGCTGGATCTCATCCAACCCTCCTGCTCCAGCAGGGCCACCCAGAGGAGGGTGCTCAGGATTGCACTGGCCAGGTGGGTTTGGGATCTCTCCAGAGGAGATGCCACAGCCTCTGTGGGCAGCCTGCACCAGGCCCTGACACCCTCACACAAAGACGTTTCTCCTCCTGCTCAGATGGAACCTCCTGGGTTCCAGTTTGTGCCCATTGCCCTTTGTCCTGTCATTGGGCACCACTTACAAGAGTCTGGCCCCATCCTCTCGACCCCCGTCCTGTAGATATTGATCAGCATTGATAAGACCCCTTCTCAGTCTTCTCCAGGCTAAACAGCCCGAAGTCTCCCAGCCTTTCCTCACCAGAGAGATGCTCCAGTCCCACTTCATCTCCGTGGGTCCAAATCACAGAGCCAGCCTTGAAATGCTGCTCCTCTCCATGGGACATTTTTTGATTCCCAAAAGCTGGACTTTGTCTTTTTATGAAGCTTTTTGATGCCTGTCTGTAAACTCCCTACCTCTCCAGGCTTCTTCCTATTCCTCATACCCAACAGGCTTACTCGCTGAACGACACCAGTGTGGCTGGCACTGCAGCACTCGCACCCTGCAAGGCACCATTCCAGAGCTTGTTTTTTACACCAGCCACTGGTAAATGAGGCTCGTGTGACAGACCACTGGCTGGATAACGAGTTCATTCTCCAGACCCACCAAGAGAAAGGTACTTTCCCAGCCCATCTGTTCGCCGAGCTCCTCGCGGCACAGCTCGGGGAATGCTCTTTCTGAAGAGAGCAGCAGATGCCCGGCAGACCGCTGATGTGCAATAGACTCGGACTGATGGCCTCTGTAGCAGTGCAAAGCTTTCCCAGACAAAACCAGAAAGAGACAGAGCACTGGAATTACTTCAGAGCCATTGATGGAAATGCTTAAACTGGAACAAAAGAAATAAAACAACAAACCAACAAAAAGAATCAGGGAGGAAGAAAGTCTCCAGAAGTCTGGAACAAATCTTCCAGCACAGAAGTCTCACGGGCACAGTGCTCTTCCTCAGCCACCTCTATTTCCTCCACATTGTCTAGAAGAAATAAAAGCTCCAGGACAGTCAGATTTATAAATGTAAGTGGTCAGAAAGTCCTAGTGATCAGAAAGTCCTAGTGATCAGAAAGTCTAGTCTCTGGAGAGATCAGAACAAGAAATGACACTTAAAATACCAAGTCAGGAAGTGTATCCAACCTCGACTGAAACTCTGTCACAACCTGACATCAAAAAGAAAGTTAAAAAAAGGCAAAAAGCTTAGATACCATCTGCAAATATTCTTAGAGGAAATTAAAACTGGTACTTTCTTCAGTTTGGAGAAAGGATGAATAAAGTGTGATGGGGCAGGGGGTACACTTGAGTGGAGAGTGGTTTAACAAAGACAAAGCCGGCTCTCCAGTGTACCAGCTGCTCAGTACAAAACTGTGGCACCAGATGACTCTGACAAACGTCACATTTAAAACTGCCTTTAAAAAAACGTTGTGCTTGCTTTTAAACACATTGTCCCACCAAACTCGCTGCTCTTTGAAAATCCAGCAGTTGTAGGTGATTCATTAATGCGTTGAGGCTGATAAAGGTCAGAGGAAAACATCCTCGCTCACATCCAGCAAAGCTTTTTGACAATGAACTCTCTCGGTTAGGGGTGGGATAGAAGCCAACTATTAGTGGATAGAGCTTGCTCCAGGCAAATCCTTCCACAGCTGCTTATTATCCCGTATCACATTATTTTTTTTGACACTTATACACTGTCCACATAGAAAGAGAACCGAATACATCATAGACACGATCCAGAATGGGAAATTCTATTTGGTTGTGCAATTACATTACTGTCTTCTCCCTGACTGTACTAATGTCTGAACTAAACTGTAATGCCTCATGACTGGAACCTCTCTTTAATTCATCCTGAAGAGCCCTCACACAATCTGTGGCACTGAATGAAGTAGTAAATTCACCTCAACATCTTTATGCTTTCCCTTAGTCTTTAAATCATTCATATCCAGACTTTGTCTGTTCTGGATCAGACGGAAGTGTTTCTAGCCCATAACTTTTCCATTAATGCTTTTGAGGAGAGAACTCTTTAAAGAGAAAGTTCAGTTCTTTAATCATCAAGGGAAAGAGCAATGCCCATGCCTTGATGCCACAGGATGAGCCCTGAGAAGTCCCTGGGCTCTGAGCCATCTTTGGAGCAATGTCCCCCTGACCACCTAAATACATTCCTGGTGAAGAGCACACACTGCTAACGGGTGGCTGGTGAGGCATCATCTCCCTCCCTCCACTTATGTTCAAGGACAGGAAGGGTTAAAGAAGTTAGGAAAACTCTCCTCTTTCATGTCAAGTGCTTCTGTGAATGCAACTCTCCAAATGTGCTTCCCTGTAACATGCAAGGCAATTACTCTCCAAGACTTGATGAAAATTTGAAAATGAGTTTGAGAACAGGCTCCACTGCCTCATCCAAAGAAGCTAAATGGGGTGAACAGAGCTGCACAGCAGGAAATCAGAGACTTCACCGAAGTGCAACTAATTTGTGCGACATCTCCCAGCGCTGTCTTCATTGAGAAGCCGTGTGCCAGGGGCTGGCAGGTAAAACCCCCTCCTGATACAGCAAAAAGCACTGAAACAACAGGGAGGGCTTTGGCTTCAACATGCAGAGTGCTGTAAAATTCAGAGAAACACATGCCTTAGTAAGGACCCTACACTCCAGGACATTGCAGCCTTTAGGGTATCGATGACATTGACTGTCCCTCTCTTTTGACAACTGCCCTTTTCTCCATGAACTCTTATTCCTCCATGGCTTTAACCCAGAGCTATAAGGTCCCCATAATCATTGCTACAGAAGCTGGTAGTAGAGAAGAATCCCACACGTGTTCCTTATATTGTGAAATCCCCCAAGTTAATCTTCACTGAATGTACTTAGGAACTCTGCTAAAATAGATCTGCAGGGCCTCTCTCTTCCTGGGGCTTGCACTAGCAGCTCTGCAGCCACTTTCTACCACTCTGACCATGACCTACCCAACAGGCTGACAGCTCTGCCTCCTCCCATGGAGCTGCTGGGAAACAGACTGCTTGGGGAATCTGCTTCCAAGTGGGACATGAGGAGATATGTGTGTGTGTATGTATGTATATACATATGCGTGTGTTACCACGGGTTTCTCCCTACTTCTGAAACTGCTCTGAGATGGTTTGCCCTCCTGCAGGTCCCCTCTTCCCAGCTGCTCACAGCTTCTGCCTCCAGCCTCTGACCTTTTGATGGCTACCTGGGAAATTCCAAATTCTCTAAGAGACTTCTTAAAGCTAACAGTTTACATACGATTAATTCTTCCTGTAGACCTCAAAAAACCCCCTTCCTGATTAACAAAGGTCACTGAATCTCAAACGTTTATTGCAAACAATTCAAACATATTACAGCTCTCTAAAAAAAATAAAGTCAAAGCAAACCTGCTTTTGTTTGGAGAAAAGAGACGTGTCTGAAAAAAAGGCAAGAAGCTGACCAGATACAAACTGAATAACCAATGGAAGAGCAGCTCTATGCTAAAAACACCAGCAACTTGCTCTTATAAAATTAAGAAGGACAGGGCAGAACCTCTTGCCACAGCAACTCCCAGTGCTCACCAACCACAGTGGAAAATAATTTTTTATATATATATCCTAACAGCGAGCACTGCTCCTGTTAAGAGTCACTTGGTAGCAGGATATTCTGTGCGTGCTTCAAGGTTGCACTTTCCCTTCACAGATGTCAAAACACTTTGCAGAGGTATGACATGACATTATCTTCATTTTACAGACAGGGGAGCTGAGAGGTAGCGATGGGAAATTATTTTCTCAAGATGAGATAATGGGTCATCAGCAAAGTTAGAGCCACGGTCCTGAACCACTCCAGCGTGGCTGCCACCCTGCGCAGCCTCCTCAAGGAAGACACGGTTTAAAGGCAGCAGCAAATCCCACTGCAGGTGCTGTGCCTCCGAGCATGCCAGGGCTTTCCAGTGGTGACAAACAGGGACAGGGTCAAATAAAGCTCTACACCTAGGGCCTTCCAGCTGGGCTGGCACACCAAGAAACCATGGTGGCACAGAGAACATCCTCCTGCAAAGCAGATGCTCCTCAGGCAGGGATGCTGAAGCCCTTGTGGGCTTTTCCAGCCTTGGGGCTAACAGAAGGAGCAGCACCTGCCTTTGCTGAGAGGAGCATATGAAAATATTGAGGGAATCCTCAATCATGTTCCTTCACATTCCCGTCATACCCTTCTTTATTAGGCAGCTGTGACTTTGCTAACCTGACTGATCCATAATTCATAACTATTACCAATCTCAATAATTACAATGTTAAATATTTTGGTAATTTAAAAGTACCTTTCTCCAGTGGAGTACAGTCTGTACCACTGACTAATGCACAATTTAATATTTAAGTGTTTATGAACAAAATTATTCTCTCTCCTCTTCCTTTTCCTCCCTGATTCATGTCTTCAAAATGTTAGGGGAAAAGAGGAATTAGAAGAGGAAATTTCATTACTTTAAGGCCAAATTTAAAAATTATGAAATGCATAATGTCTGCTCTATCAATCACAGCTGGTTCTGCAGTGCAGCCTCACTGAAAGCCCTTCACTTCTAATCGCTAATAGGTAACACTATCAAATCCAGCCCTACACTCTATTAGAATTGCAGTAGAAAAGCACTTAGTGTAATATCCAAAGACAGCTTTTATCAAATACTATTCACTTGGCTCAAAGATAGACTAAATATGTTAATGATGTGAAAGCTTCCTTAAACAATGAGCTTTATCAATATGCTCAGAAAAGGAAATAAAAATACCTAAACGGAACTTCCATAGATGAAAAAGAATAAATAAATATATATGTGTAACTCGTGTTCAGCCAGAGGGCTGTGACTTTTTCCACAGTGTAGGCACTGATCTCTCAGTTACCTGTGACTGTGTTTCCACTCTGGCTGCAGAGCCATCATCTCCCAGTTGCAAACCACAAGAACCTTTCCCATCCCTATTTACCTTTTCTTCTGACCACAGTTATTTCAGGCTTGTTTGTAGCAGAAATTTTTTTATGTCCTTATCTCCTAGTTCCTCATTTTCCCACCGGTCTCCTAAGCACCACCAACGTGCAGCGTTGGTGAAGCAGCAATGAACTTCACTCGGCCTCCTGTCTCTCAGCTGTGGCTCGATTCCTTCATCTCCTCCAAGTGATGGACACACAGACACACTGGGACCGGGTCCAGTGCCCGCCTCCCCGCTTTTCACATTATTACCAACCTCAAGCTTAAGATTTTCTTGCTCACCAGATTAAACATCCCCGGCAGCATGATGCTGTAAGATACCTGGAGATGCAACAGACCCGCTCCCCTGCAGGCACCAGCCGAGCTGCGACGAGGGGATGTAGCAAACGCCGAGTTTACACGTATACAGAGACACGGCGCGCTGGTGACAGGTAGTACAAAGGCTTATTTATGCGAAGACAGAACGAATGCATTGCTCATGTCAAAAAAAGATCAGTGGAAATGTAACAACAGGCCATTCTGCATGCTGCACACACAGCATAAACCACAAAAAAAAAATACTCTCTATGTTTCCTGTGCTTTTTTAGCCTGGTTTCCCAGAAAAAAAAAAGACAAAACCCAACAAAAACAACACAAGAGATGTGCAATTGTTCTGTCAGTTACCACTTCCCCAAATAACTTCTGAACCTGTTGGCTGATCTCAGGTTTGACAGATAGGCAGAGGTCTCAAAGGGATTACATTCCTACTACATGCGTGAAAATAATAGACTCAAACTGGTGTCTTCACTGAACTCACCTCCGCACTGCGCCTCGCTCTGCTCTGTACCTCAGGGGTACCAATTAGACCACAAGCCAGAGCAGCTCTGTGGATAAGGGAACAGCTAGGGAAATGCTTGCTTATATCATCAGACAATGCACACGGGAAAAATAATGTTGTGAATGTGAAAAAGTGAACCACAGGACACTCTGAGATGAGGGTTCCTGCCTTCTCAGATCCATCATCCACCAAGCACAGAAATCCAGAGCACGATCCAGAAAGACCAGTGCCAGCAGCCAGCCTTGGCATCTTCAAGGCTTGCTTTGTTCTCAAAATCAAAGCCACTTATGACTTTTGCAGACTCCTGTGTGATGTTAGAGCTGATGCCCAAGGACTGCCCCATTTCCCCACGGCACAGCAATAAAAGGCATCACGTTCCTCCAACGCCCCTGCCTGCCCCTTGGAACTGCAAACCTGCATCCTCTGAGCTACCAAAGCACAGGTACATTCGCATGTTGGCAGTACAAAAAATAAAACAGAGAAGCATTGCCTGCTAAAGAATAAGATTTCTATTCAGTTTTAAGGGGATGAGTATGACAGGGAAGTTACAGGACTCCCATTCTAATAGCCAATGCTAATTAAAACTGTTTTGGAAGATCCACAGCTAGCATATAAATCACTCCCCTATATGCTATAAATAAGAGGCAGATACTGAATTGAATAGCTCCCATTTGTCAACTGAATGAAGAGATTTGATTGTGCCTTTTTGAATAATAAATCCAGACATACCTAGCAGGGCACTGAGAGTGGCTAGAAGTGTCTCTTTTATCAAACAACAATGATTATATTATACGGTACGCATTAGAGGGGATCATCCATTTCTCTTGTTTTCTCATTTGTCGCTGACAAATTTGTCCCTCCCAGATGAAGCGTTCTTGCTCCATACAGCATGTATTCATGCAAAGATCTCAGAAGTCAGGCAGGAGCGAGCACTACTGAGTCTCCTGATGTGATTTGCACCTACTAGGATGCACAAAGCACAAGGAAGATTTGTAGGGAAACTCAGTTGTGGAAGCCTAAATGAACAGTTGGGTTTATTTTCCTATCCTTCATCCCACAGCACTTCCAAAGGACACTCAGAATACACAGGGTCTCAGACAGGGGACAGTCGCATAGTTCCTATTGGCAATGGATGTCTATTTACACAAGAGAACGCAGAGAAACAAAGCTAAATTCCTGAAGATCATTTGATAGCATCACTGAACAACAGAACCCTCAAAAGGCACCCCCACACAAGCAACAGCTTTGCACTAAGAAGAATAATAATATAAAATTACCTCACTCCTGTGTGGAAATCTCTCTTCAACCATGAACACTAGATCCCACTCACAGCCACCATGTCTTTCTCACTGTAAAATAAAAAAAGAAAACAAAGACAACAAATGGTCACCAATTAGGAAATGGCATTTATTAATGCGAAGTTCAAAGTAGCTTCAAATCTTGCACATGCAGTCATAAAAAAGAAGATTTAGGATTCCCTGTCACACGGAAGGCTGCAGAAGGTTAATTGAGTTCACTGTAGAGGTATCATTACCTCTAAAACACACCTAAGGAAAAAAGCACTGCAGTCAGGTTATGAAGATCGATTTATTTTAAGCTTTTAAAATTATTTGTTAAATTTTTGCCCTTTAACAAGATGATGATGTCGCTCGCTTTGCCCCTCAAACCCTCTGAAGCTCAACAGCAGCTTTCCTAGCAACCCCTTGACCAGTGGGTTTTACACATTCCCACGAGCAGCCGCGACCTCTGGCATCCACTCCTGCTTTCCCAAAGTAAAAACATCCTTGGGACTGACCACGGGATTTAGCCCAGGCTTTCCTCTCCACTGACAAAGCAGCGGCTGCTGGCTGGAAGCTGACAAAATGAGCCCAAGGGGCTGAAAAGAGCTTCCTAAAGACTGTGTCATTACCTTCTCTTCTTCTGGGGCTTAAAGTGGGGAGAAAGAAGGGGGGGAAAGCCCCATTTGGGGCCCCTCATCCCCCTCCTTTCAAAATGGCAACAGCTGCCTACAGTCCCTTCGATAAGAGAAACAGCATCCTCCTAGTAGCCTGCTCCTCACCTGCTCAGGCCAGTAAAGCTGCAACCCATGTGTACTTGTTTGATCAACAATAACTGTAAATCGGGATGATTTTATTATTTTGGGGTTATGTTTGCCAATAAAAAGCAAAAAGACAGCGCTAGGCTGAAAGATTTTGATGGCTCCACATTGATTTTGAAATCCCAGCCATGCTGCCTGCAGTGCTTACCTCACTGGCTGCCCTCCCCTCGCTCCCCTGGCTGTTCAAGCTCCTGAGTCTCTCTAATGTCCTTGGTACTACAAGTCAGGCCATGGCTTCTTGCCTCTCGCCAGCTCTGCAAGGACTTTGCGGTCCCTGCTTCGTGCCTGATGATTCCACAAAAGCTACTGCAGAGCAATTCCCAACACACGCAGCGCTCTCCCCTCGGAAGCAAACGGATGGACTCGGAGCACAAAGAGGAGAAGACACCATTTTAACAAAAATCAGTTTGTCCAGATGACTTCAGCTTGAAAGGAAAGGTGTTAAAATCCAAGACAGAGAGGATTTCTGATTGGCAGTCAGTGATGTCATACCTGTGCCAATTACAGAGGTGATTCATGTGGCTGCCTTTTAAAAGAAATAATTCCCTCTCTGATACAGCAATAAGACATTGCAGACAGCCCATTTGCAGGGGATTACATGGCACTTCTCAGGTAGTTAAAGTCACTGAGCCTTTTGACCTTGTGCCTCCTAACACCACTGGAGGCATAATCACATAGGAATACACTGCTTATCATGTGTGTCTTATTGCTCAAATAAAGTCCAGCCATCCAGCAACCTGAGCCGCAGAACTCAGGCTCATTTTCTATGAATTATTATGCAAAACCAAAATGAACGCAATAAACAGTGCTCTTAATTAGTTTGTTCTATCATTTCAAGGGTGGACTACACGGACTAAGAAACACTAGAGGAAGCCAGTACCAGGCCAGAATCAAAGCATTTCTCAGGTCACTGCCTTAACCACAGATATTTCATGCTAGCGTGGTGCTTACGTGAGACAAGTCAATCTTTGCACGTTGTATTTTTGAAGTCCCTAGAACTAATGATCTCGCTAGATGAGATCCTAGCTTGCTGTCATAATGTTCAGCACATAATGAGCATCAGGCTGGGTGAAAATTGATATCAAGAGCATTTCAAAGAGCTGAAAAGTTAACACCTAAATTGGAAATCAATATATGCTTTAAGTATTGATCAGCAGAACAGAAATCTTCAGGGTTTTGCCTCTGCTGAGTGAGTATGGTTATAGGTTGAGCTAAAGTCCACTGAAGCACCCTACTTTTAACAGTTATTTAAAGACATTTATGGAATCATTACCTAACTACCACAAGCATGTGCACCTGTGCAGAACAATGAGGAACAGGCCAAGCTAGATGTCAGCAGTGACATATTTTACCATCTCTCATTTTTTGAAGTCATGCTTTCCTCCTCAAAAGGAACAGAAACAATGCAAAGAAACCACAGACGAGAAGCATCACCTTTGAGGAGCATGACCTTCAAAGAGGATGGCCTTTGGAACAGACGTGGGAAGGGCAGGTCTACAACTCATGATGAAGCAGGGGGCAAAGATTTTGAGCTTACTCCATATGGGGGAACCCAGTTTCTCTGCAATACAACACACAGATCATCTTGTTATTCTGCACGTAGAACTGGACAAAGGCAACTATATTGCTTTTGGGAGCAAAGTTAGGGGACATCTCTCCTTGGGTCAATACTAGGTGAAGAGCAGCTGCAGAATATGTCATCCCTTGCTGTGTATCTGCTCAAAGCAAGCTTTTCAGGCTCACTGATGAATGAAATAGCTGTGAAAAACAAATGTCTTATTGTTTGAGTCCTCCAGCCTGCAAGGAAGCAGGAATTTCTGTGCACTACATCAAAGAAACACTTGACCCTACGTGATCAATTCCTCCTCCTAATTATTACACACCAAAAGACCTGAATTTCTGCTAAGTTTCTCAGGTGGAAAGGGGCAAGTATCTCAGAGAAGGTTAGAAAAACTACGTATCTATAAATATTTGTTGGTCTGCATTCCTTTAACTTTGCATGATTAAATACAGCCTGCTTCTGTTCTTCCACTTTATCCTCCAGGGAAATTTATCATCAAAATTATTGTACAGCATTCATTACTCTAGCCTCATTTAAAACCTTGCCCTACTTATTATTTAGGCTGAGAAAAAAAATGTTGCTTTGTATAGTATTTCCTATAATAGTCTCAATCATTACATTTAAAAGATTGCTGTAAGGCAGCTTAGCCTGTATTAGAGAAAAATAAAGTGGAATTCCATAGTTAAGTGTTACAGTCCTTATTCAGCTTTTGTTTCCCAAATCATAACAATGCAACATTTCAATTCCTTAAAAGGCTCTCGCTGCTAATTGGCAGCTTCAGTCCCCAGCTATGAAAGGGACATCTAGTAGCTCTTCCCTGGTTTAAATGTAGCTGGGAAGGGCAGGGGGCTCCAGCAATCCAGAGGTGCAGGGAAGACACTCAGCGGCGACAGTCGAAGCGGTGGGCAAAGCAAACGAATTGTAGTTTTTAAACTCATTCAAAACTTTTGTTCTGGATAAAGTGGCAGGTGCAGCTTTTTAAAAGAAACAGGATGCAGAGTCTAAAGGGAGGAAGAAAAATCTAACTTCAATCCAAGTAGTAATTGAGGGAATTGCTCATACCAATAGGTGAAGCCTCTTAAGTCGCGTTCCTTCGCTAACAGGGCTACCCCGATGCTGAGCACAGTCACTGGACTTTTTCGATAAGGTCATGTACGTGTTTGTCTACCCCTTCTGGAAAAAGGATCATTAATCGGAGTGTGAAGTCACTGGTACAGTTTTTCCTGCAATGCAGACCCTCCTGGGGAGGTTACCGGTGAAGGAAATGGTCACGTCTTCTCCCAGCAGCAACCCCAACAAGAGCTTCTCCTGCATGGGCTGCAGAACTGAGCCCTGTTTTATTTCTGGTTTGGCTATAAGAAATCAAAAGGAAACCACGGGGTGGGCAAAGGCCATCCATTAACACTGAACCTCTTTTGGATGTCGCGTCATGAATTTATTGGCTCGTTCGAGTTGTTCTGAGCTTCCCCATTGCTTTCCCTGGACTTCGACCAACCACAGTGGCTTTTTGCTACCCACAAACCTGGCTACCCTTCCACCTCACATCAAAGATCTGCTACTACAGGACTTAGGAACATACAAGGAACTGCTGGTTTAACCCTCTGCAATGGTAAAAACTACCCGGTTATACCTAATCTTCACTTCAGGTTCTGATTCATGACTATACTCTTCCCTTTCACCCGCCTACCTTGTCTTTTTGACTGCTTTCTATGAGAGGCCTTGCTAAAAACCTTTCAATATCATAAATAAATGAGATAAGCCAGTTCCTCTCTCTCCCTTTCGTATTGACAAGTTCAAAGACTTCTAAGAGATTAAGAGTGAAAGACTGTAAGTGACCTGCTGGGTCATCAAGCCCAAGCTTTTCCTATCACTTCCAGCCATATCCGACAGTACCTTTCTACTGGATAAGCCTGATCCTATCAGCATCTCCCAAATGTTTTCTTTTTTTCTTATCATTTGAACCAGTTTACCAGGTACAAATGAAAAGCTTAGTGGTCTGTAACTCCCTGGATCATTTTATTTCTAGTGTCACAAGAAGGCACTTTGTCCTTTCTATCCAGTAAGCAGAAACCCTCCTCATCACCCACTGGAAGGGAAAGAAAAAGAGGTAATTCTTGGTGGGATGAAGGGAAAGGGACAGAACTGCAGAGCTGATGTTCATACAAGATGTATTGCCAACTCCAGTACATGCAGTGTACTGACAAACCAGTGAAACAGTGAAAATTCCTATTTTAGAAGAGAGACACGTCAGGGTAGGAATCAATATTTTCCTTGGGTATTATTTTACCATTAGACTTAGCAGCTAAAAATAGATTCTTTTCTTTTTTTTTTTTACTCCTAACTGTAAGGATTTGGAGTTAATACCAAAAAATATGCAACATCCTGCTATGTGCCAGCCACAAAACACAGCTTTTCCCCCGAGCCTGGTCAGCAGAGGCTGTTTCTGATCTGTTCTGAGCAGCGTCTGTGCGCTGGCCATGACTGGGGAGACTGGGCTCATTAGCTGGGCCATGCTCTGGAGGGACAAATTACCACACAGGACCCTCACACCGCCCCAGCGCTCTGCGTGCCAGCAGCTGCTCAGCACACACGGACAGACACACTGGCAACCGTGCTGCCTTTCGAGAAAATAGGTTAGAAAAATCCACGATGCTGAAACGTACCGATTGCCACGCCAGGGGGTTTCACAAGGGGAAAGGGTTTGTGAGTCCTCTCTCAAGCAGATATTTTAAGTGCATAAAAAGTTGTAGCTTGCTGCAAAAAGCAGCAGGGATCTCACCCAAAGGGGACACCGCTCTGGTTTGGGACCAGGAGAGGTCAAATGTGACCGCAGTGCTTCCGTCAAGGGCAATTTCCAGCGCATCTGAGCCACGGCCCATTAACCCAGATGCTGTGCAAACACACTGGGTTCTGATGCTCACGTGGAAGGAACAGCTTCCCATCCTCTCTGGGTACAAAAAAGCCCCAAACCTCTTCTCACATGCAGCAAATGTTTTAATATGATACCAGTTCACCTCCAGAGGTTGACCCACAAAACACTTTGGTGCAAACAAAATATCTCCCCAGGTTCCTGCAGCAACCTCGAGAGCAGGCTGGGGTGTGCAGGGCTTGAAGTCGGGAGCGCTCATTGAATTCAGAAAAAAAACAAACAAGAGAGTGAATCTGAGCAGATCCTCAACACTTGGACAGGAAGGGGAGGAAGAAATTTAGCTTTAAAGAAAAAAAATTTTAACGACGCATGAATTCTGTAACTTGCAATGAAATCTTTTCAGAAAAAAAATGTTTGTTTTCTGCAATAAATTATCTTTGTTCTTTGATTTACAAACCAAGGCCATCTATACTTCATTATTCTGAAATATAGCTAATAACTTACACAAGCACTTAAAAAACTATTACCTTATAAAACACTTGCAACTTAGCACAAGACCCCAAAGAGGAGACCACAGCTACCATGTGACAGACACAAGGCACAGCTGGTGTTTTGGAATTGCCAGGAAAATGCATCACAACCAGCTCTTTGCCTTGGGGATCCACAAACTCAACATGGGTCCCCACCACTGTTAGCTGCAAACCCCACTACAAGGCAAAGCTTCTTCCTCCTGGACAGGGAGGCTCTGGTGACTCTGGTCAGGGAGGCAATTTCCATAACACCGAGGAGCAGGCATTTCTCTGTAGCCCACAGGGCGGAGCACCGCAGAGCCAGTATCCACACTGAAGACCTTGGAGACCCCCCCACTGGAGGAGCAGGATACTTCCTGAAAGAAGCCCACACTGGAGAAAGTTTATCCCAATTGACTGCATCCCGTGGAATGGTCCACGCTGGGGCAGGGAAAGAGCATGAGGAGAAGTGTTAGAGAGGGGCTGTTAAGGACTGACCACAATCTCCTGTTTCCACCCATCCTGTGCTGCTGGGGTGGAAGGAGGTAGAGGAGTTGGGAATGAAGGAGTTGAGCCTGGGAAAAACTAGGGAGGAGACGTTTTAGGTTTTGCCTTTGTTTCTCACCATCCTACTCTATTTTTAAGTAGCAATAAATTCATTTTCCCAAGTCAGGTCTGTTTTGCCCATGACAGTAATTAGTGAGTGATCTTCCTATCTTCATCTCAACCCATGAGCTTCTCCACCACATTTTCTCCCTCCACCCTGTTGAGGAGGAGAAGGGAGAGTGGATGGGTGGGCATCCAGCCAAGGTCAACCCCCACACTTGTCCATTCCCTGGCACGTGTATCTTTCTTTCCAAAAGTTTATTTGGAAGGGCTTGTTGTTAAACCAGCATCCCACAGAGCGTTAAGTGCAGGGTACAAGACCTGCAGATGGTGTTTGAATGGCATCACAGGGACCACTGGACACTGGCCACAGGCAGGGAGCCTGATAACCACTGCTACAACAGTGCTTCTCCATAACTGGGAGATCTACAGGGGCTGAGAACTGGCTTGTCCAGAAGAGAGAAAAGTTGATCCCAGCATGACAGCCATTCTGTCAATCCAGCCTCTATCATTTATTTAAGTGTTCTTCTAATCTTCCAGGCTGTGGCTTATACATTTATATTCTTAAATTCTTTATGAGCAGCAGGATTAACACCTCTTTCATCAGGCTGGAAGTCAGGCTGATCCTGACTAGTTTTGATCTGTTCCAGAACCCCCAAAGCTTTCAATAGTTGTTATATTCTGAGCTGTGCCTTTCCCCAAAGAGAAAGCTGCAGCTTTTCCTGGGGCACAGCCAACAAAAACTTCAACATTTTTGCATCCCATCATTACTACACGAGTCTCAAAAACTCCATCCGCTTCTTGACCCCCAGGTGACTTTCCATCAGCAGCAAGAAAAATTACTGTTACTGAGAGGATGGTTGTGGGATTATGAGTCGGTTCAGAAATCACACACCCCCTCCTACACCTCAACCCAAAAATGATAAATCTGCTCAGAAGAGAGCTTTGAGGTTGGCAAGAGTCTTTTCTGTTCCAGGCCATCCAAAAGAACTGCTTTTAAACATTTTAAGCAGAAAGGCCCAGCTCTCTAAAGTTAGAGACACTTCTTTTTCTGCGCTCCTTTTTGTACCTTTTACAAGAGGTCAACCAGCAAAAACAAGGGGGTCAGACCATCAAATGCTTGCTGTGTTTGAGGTCTCCCTCGGGTATGTGTCAGGGCAGATACTTCTCTTATTGTCCCGCATGCACCACAAGAGAGATCCAGAAACAGGCTGACTTGCCAGGGTACACCTGCAATCGTGGGCTGAGCCCAGCTTCTCTCCAGCCCTGCACTCATTACCATTCAGGCAAGAAAGGGATCTTCTGCCCCTGGATCTGACCCCAAATGTCACTCCACATCTGGAGAGGCTTTATGAATTTGCTTCCCAGATGCTTCTGGCAGCATCTGCCCTTTCTCGGCATTTCAGGCCAGCAGCATCCCTGTCTTGAGCCTAAGAGGGTCTGAGGAGGTTATTTCAAGAGGCGCTGAGCAGGAGTTGAACCTTGCTGTTGTTGGTTCTCTCAAGCCAAGCTCCCCCGTTCTGCTGTTGGCCCACTTGCACAAGGAAGATGTACTGTTAGGCAGGAAAATCACACCAGGCTCCATGCCACCTACAGTGCCACCCGAAAGCCACGGTTCAGGCCTGAGGCTGTAAAATGAGAACAATACTCTTGCAACTGCAGAGAAAGAACAGTTCTCAAACCCCCATTTTAGGGCACCAAACATGAATAGGTCAAGGCTGCGGCCCTTACCTTGCCTGCTAGATCTTCTCTCTCTAGGGAACATTTACTAATTGGCCACCCGCCCTCCCCCCGGCTGTTAGTTGGGCAGACTCCATTCCCAGCCACCGCTGAGTCCCTCTCTTGCACAGATGTGTGAGCTTCACGCAGCTAAACCCTGTCTGATAACATCCATCACCATCTTGCGTGCTGTGGGTTTCAACCTGCGTGCGAGTGCTTGTAGTCTAATGAAAATAATGAAAACTGATTATCTCATCATGTCATTTGCAGTGGAAAGAAAGGCTGATTTTGACTTCTGAGTAGCTGGATCTAATTCTCTGTCGTGAGTCTACCATCAATTTCCCCTCCCTAGTCTGTGTGTCTTTTACCTGTTAAAAATGAAAGGTTTGGAATGGGAATGGGTGAGGGTCATCTCTTCCTAAGCTTCTGTTCCACAACCAGTGTTGTAGAACAAATACTGATGAGGATCATGATGATAATGAGGAAAATAATAATGAGCATTGATCTCAATGGACATGCTCCTCCATTCTACCAGGCCACTGAGATGAGAATCAGGATTCCCCTGACATAAAGGATATGTCACACTAAAGTGTAATTAACAGCACATCACAACCCAAATGACATATTTCCCCACCACCACACACACTCTCAGTTTTCATAACTGACTCTTCATAACAAAACTCCAGGGGACATTTGGAAACAGAAGAGAAAGTAAAAAGTTCTGCCTCCACACAGAGCTTGTTACGCTGAGAGAGTCAGCCATCCGTGATTCCTTTATGATTTTCTACACTGTAAATCATGAGCAACTTCAGGATAGTCCATGGAGGGACATCAATACAGACGAGAGGAAAATTAGGTCCAACGTGCTTCAAGACGACGCACTTGGCATGTTATTTCCCAGCTTCACGTGCCAGTGGCAGCATGTTGCCTTCTGCTAATGGTGCCATCGGTGCGTGTCAGCCGCACGCTGCCACCGCTCTTTGCAGGTCGTTTACTGCTGAAAAAGGGAAGCGCTTGCGTCCAGTCAGAACACTTTGCACTTCTCCAGCACCCTCTCCTAACACCTGCCCAACATAAACAAACTAACTGAGGTGAAACGCTCAGGAGAGCGCCGTTAGAGGACGGCAGCAGGCTTGGCTTGCAGGGTCAGCTCAGCTAGGCATCAAACCGTGCTGCTGTGGCAGAGGTGGGCTTGCTCTGAGACCCCAGACCCAGTCCCCCCAGTGCCTTGTGCCACCTTGGCTTTCAAGCAGAAACCCCACATCAAACAACTGGGCACCGCTGAAAGCTTTTCTTTCTATTAATTACCCTTCAGGCAGACTTTTAACTTGATCTAGGTCCCCATGAACACTACGGGTGGATCAGGAGAGCCAAGGCAAGAGGGATAGGGAGAGCAGGACCTCCCCTTTTTTTGCAGCAATGAGGATTTGCAGTGGAGGCAGTTGTGGTACTAGAGCAAGAAAAGCTCTACAGATTTATATGGCTGCTCCTAGCTCATATCAGGATCAGAAGAAACAAGTGCTCAAGGGAAAGTCACGTAGCTGTAAATAAACAAGAAATAGCTCTCAGGACTGAAATATTTACTTTTCAGATTTGATTTTTGCTATTGGTGTCTCTGTAATATTTTTTTTTCCTTGTTTTCAAGTGCCAGACATTTAGAAGGGATTTTTTTTCCCAAATAAATGCAAAACATGGAGGAGTACATCAACCAAAATATAACTGCTCAGACAAGATATCGTGCAGGCAAACACGGGTCCCCTTTCTGTCAAGGCCTAAGCCTTACTTAGGAAAAAGTGCAACATGTAGAATTCTGTAAAATATATTTTTTTTTAATAACTACTATGAAGTAGACAACTCATTTATGGACTAAGTAAGAGAAGTAAGGAATAACTCTGGCAATTCCATACATTTATATCCATTACATATTAACTCATTACATATTGATCATGGAAGGAATCAATTGTTCAGATTAAATCAAGCTCCAACAGGGTAAGGTCATAGACTTGTGCTATTAACTGCAATTGGCCACTTAAGGAGAGGATACCAACAGAACAGTTTAAAACCCTGGCACACCTTCCATCGATAACCCATCCCACAAACATTCCCCACGGAAAGTTCACATAAAAACCCCACCACAGCTGAATTCAGGATACAAGGGCAGCGCTGCACAGGAGATACATAACACATGAGTTTCAGGGCACCATCCCATGACGTAATGCGGCCAGCTCTCCTCCCCATCTCCCCAGTAAAGCTCTGCCCTTCCAGACACGAAGAAATTCAGCTGATGAAGCAAAGATGGCAAAAATGAAGGACATGAGGCTGCACAACTCCAGCCCCTCCTGTACGGCTCTGCCCGGCACGTGTGGAAGCAACACCTACTAGCAGAGGCCAGCACCTGTCAGGCCAGACACAAGGATATCTTGATCCTATCTTTGGGATAAATACATAATCTTACTTAAAAAAAAAAAAAAGAAGTGCAAAGTAAAAGGCTGAGTTTGGATAAAATTCAGGCAAGTCTTGCAAAGTGTAACTTAGCCAGCTCACACTGCTGTATGACAAGAGATCTGCGATCTAATTGAAGTGAATAGCTCGAAGTGAGCTGCGATTAGAGAATCAAAGCTCCTGTATCACAGCTTCAGCATCTGAGAGACAGAAGCAAGCGTTACCCCACCTTACAGAGCTAATCGGAGCAGTTACGTTTGTGCAGAAATGTGATCGTGTAAAGAACACTGTGGTATAAAAGTGCTAAATATTATTATTAGGTGTATGTTTTGGTACTCCAAAACCACAATTCATTCAAGCTCTTCTATTTCTTTGACACTTGTAACAGGCTTCCAATGTCGCTTAAAACCCCTGCTCAAAAATAAACATCAGAATAATGAGCTTTCCTTATTTAATTCACCAAATCGGCACAATAAGCTCATGTTTAAACAAAAAATGAAAAGGAAACTTGCTGCTGTGCCAGAACAGCAGTACAATCAATTTTAATTAGCATTGCTCATTGTGGGAAATGATAAGGTATCAGTCATAGTAATTGGTGATGTTGACAATTAGTCAAAGTCATTAACATCTCAAGACCCAGGACAAAAAAAAAGTCGCTGAATTTTAAATATCTGGAGAATGCTCGCTTCAAAAATCTTAATTTTTGCACAGTCTGAAAACATTGCTTAGATTTACTATTTGTTAGTTTTCCATCAGAGCACAGGCGCTGTAATAACACAACCAACCCAACTGTCACCAGCACCCGATCAATACGAGTTTTCCATGGAGAGCTGCAGTGAGCTGGGCTCCCCTCCTCTCCCCTCCCTTCCTCTCCTCCCAGAGCTCTGCTGGCGAGCATCACTGTGTCCCTGCTTCCCACATCTCTCCCTTTGTTTCTCGTCCCCTGCTCTGGATGATCATCCCAGATCCTATCCCAGCAGACACACGCAGGACTGAATGGATCAGAAAACGCTGCCAGCCGAGGGAAACGCCTTCAGCTCCGAGCTGGAACATTTCCAGACCCCGCGCTGTTCCGTCTGGGGAAATTAGCCCTTCTGTGCACAGAGCTAGTGTAGGATGCTGGCCACACAAGCAGAAGCAACTGCTACTTGCAGACCACATCTTTTAATGGCCAACAGGAGCAATTCCTCAGCCCTCTCAGGTATAAGCCAAAGTCTACAAGTCACTACAGACACAACACAGGACACTTAAGGGCTCTGACCTCGTCCCCACCTGGGCAGCCTCAGTGACCTTCCTGCCTGTGCTTGCAGTCTGACAGATGCTGAAAGGGAATCTGTGCTGGCAAAGGAGGTCAGTGATCACGTTAACCAACTCAGCAAACCAGATCACCCACTTGTACAGTTCAGCTTAGAACGGACACAAGGGTTTCTAATGTTTCAGTATGTTAATATCAGGGTATTTTGCTGACCATCAAACCCATAAAGTCTCCATGGTGTGGCAGATGGCTACTTGTACCCTCATGGGTGAGCTGGGAATAACTGAGACAGCCAGTAAGTAGGTGCCTGGGAACAGGAAAGGACCCACCACTATGAACTGCATATGGCCCACTTATGGACTGACTTTTTAGCTGATGCTGAAAAGGCAGAACTATATTGTCATCAATTGGATCAAAAAGCATTTAGCTGAGCTCGAGGACTCCTGACCATCCGCCAGAAGAACAACAACAGAAATCATGGAAATACACTGTCAATTGTTTTCTGCTAGAAGAGTTTTAGTGAAAATTCAATACGTTTCACCTCCCACACCCTTCTGTACCTTTACTGTAAATAAAGATGTATATAATACTGCAATAGCCATCCTTCTGGCGTAAGTAGGTGTTACAGTTTAAAATAGCAGAGGTGACATGTATTACTCATTTGTCCTTTTACTCGCTTTAATGTGTTTATTTGTATGGAAATTAAAGTCAGGTAAAAATCCCATCTCTTTTCCAAGCATCTGTATCTATTACACAATCACGGCTATTCTTCTGACCCTGGGCAATTACCACTCCCAAACAGACGCAGGCTTTCAAGCAACAGAGTAAAATATGAGACTGCCACAAAGGAATAGACCCCGCCTGCCAGATGCTGTCGAGCAGCACCGCTGGCGCAACTGTCAGAGAACGCAGCCTTAAAAGAAACTCCTCCAAAACCCAACTGAGATTCAAAGCAAAGAAACTCTGATTTAAATTTCCCCCTCAGCCACCGGCCTGCAGCAGCAGCAGCGGGGCCCTGCCGCTGCGTCCGCAAGATAAACACCATTTTCAAGGTCAATTTCCTATGACCACTTGCTTCATTTCTCATCATTTTCTGTCCAACTTCATAGATTACCACTTAAAATTGATTTATTCTTTCCCTTTCTAGCATTACTTTGCACTTCATTTAAAAGGGGGCTGGGGGTGGGTTTTTATCTTCTCTTCTGTACAACGGTGCTGTCATAAGACGATGAGGCTCAGCTGGGGTTCAATTGACTAAAATGACTACTCTGTAAAGCAGCGTGTTATAAAAGCTAAACCAAATCAAGAGGCATCTTCCAACCATTTCCCCGTCTCTTCCCTACTGCTAGAAATATTGTTTTCTGGATCCAGTGTCTTGAGCTTTTATGTTGAGGATTATAAAGAAAATGTTTTAATAGCCTCCTATAGAAAACAAAAGTTGCATTTAGGTTTTCCCAGGGTTTGAGATGCCTTCTGCAGGTCGGTAGCACTCGCACTTTAGATCAGATTAAAGCTGACAGAGATGAAACTGCACTGGCCCACATCCTTGGGCTTGCTCCAGGGCCTCTCATCTGCATTTCATCGTGATGTGAGCACATGTTCCCATCATTGGTACACTCATCTGCATCACTCTGAATGTTAATCACAGGCTAACCCAATTTCTTCAGCAAATTTATTACTTACTGTTCATTAAAGTTCATAAAACCTAATGTGAGCCTGAAATAAGCAGAACAACCTTAACAAGTAGTCCTTAGCTACACGGCAATTTGGAGGTGGCAACGTAAGCCTGAGAAGCTCCTCCTTTGAAGGTGGATCCCAAAATCTTTCGTACGTTCTCCAAGGGATGCAAGGGGGAAGAGGAGGCAATTGGGTACCAAGAGCCATCACAGCTCCTTAGAAAGCTCTAGAACTGGCATCTCTGTAGGAACTCACTTATCAAAACAAACACCTTTTTTTTTTTTCAGATTTATTGAAAGATATCTTTTCAGCGAACGAGGAAGAAACATCAAGAATGAAGGCAGAAAATCTGCTTTCCTCCCCTTCTACCCTTCACAGAGGCCCTGATCTTCCCAACACTTGCAAAACGCCGTCAGTGAAGCGCAGGGGCAGCCCCGTTCAGTCGGACAAGGCTGCTGCCATGCATAGAAATGAAGTGTGTCCCCAAGTGCCTGCAGCGCCGGGGCCCACGGCTTCTGAATAACCTGGCAATACAAAGGGGAATGCAATCAAAACAAGAGTTCGGTGTAGAGCACTCACAGGGAAAGCCTTGCAAAGCACGCACCACAAACAATGAACCTTTTCCTGGCATTGGGAAGAGTGCACTTTCTTGCTGATGGCCCTAGCAGTTGGACCTGACGAGTGACACTTCATTGCGGTATCCTCTGGGATTTACTAATACTGCGGGGTAGGAACATGCTCAGACAACACTCACATGCTTAAAAATAAGCACATGCTTAAATGCTTTGCTGAGCAGGTCCCAGAGAAGCCGCATTTGTGTTTCACATGTTGGAAAGAGGCAATCTAATGTATTCTAATCAACAGCTAGAGCGAACATTAACATCTACCTCCCCAATGCACTCTGTGCATCCAAAATGATCTGAATTTCTACACCAGTTCCTCAAAACCTCAGGAACACACACGAATCCAGCCTCCAAAATCCCCGAGTGCAAACTGATAAAATTCTCCAAAGGACATTATGATTGAAATATTCAATCAGATGATGCTACCATCAGAATAATGAAGCCTTCGGAGGATTTGCTTCATCAAGTATAAAATAATTTTGAGAGACACTTTAAAGGAAGAAACTGTGTCTGTGGGAAGAAACATGACCGACTTCTTGCCAGAAAGAGGATTATTCTGCAAGCCAGAAAATGATATCTTTTGGTAGCCCAACATCAGATTTGCTTCTAGGCTAAAATTATACATCAAAATAGATAAGTAGAATTTTTGCACAGCTGTGTAAATAAAAACACATCTGTCTAGAAATTACAGATGTTTATTCTCCATTCTTCAAAATTTCCACAACCACAGAATGAGCCCAGGCTGAAATTAAAAATTTGCTCCTGCCTTTAATTAAATCAATTTGCATTTTTTTTTCTTCAGCTGATTAAATAATAGAAAAGCATAGAGGCGAGGGCGGGCTTTGTGATTAAGGCCCTGGACGAAGACCCAGGAGAGCTGAATTCAATTCCTGGTCCCGCCACCGACTTCCTCTGTGACCTTGGGTTTAATCTCTTTGCGCCTCTTTACCCCATCTGTGGAAAAGGGATAATATTGCTCTCAGTCCTTGTCTCATCTGTTAGACTGTGAGCTCTGCAGGGAAAGGAATGTCTATTACAGCTTGTACGGACAATACCCGCAACAACAGGGACGGGATCAGAGCAGGACCTCCTGCTGCTCTGCCCCTTCCTACTCATAGCAGCAGCAAGAAACAAGACCTTTCCTGGGATGGCATCATCACCATCCTCATGTGAGCCAAGCACGTACACAAGGAACATAAAACAGGTTTGAGGAGAAGCAATGCCAGGCTTCTCAGGGACTGTTATGGCCATTTCCCCACAAGGAATGCTTTTGGCTTGCTAAGGGAACTCCGAAACGTGGGCTGCGCACGGCGGTGCAGGGGAGAGCAGAGATCAGAGCGCAGGGCTGAGCTCAGCAGTGTGAGGTTTGCACCCAAGTACAAAGCGAGACAAAGAGAAACTTTATCACATTCTGTTTTCCAGGTCCCAGTGCCATTTCACAGAGCATGGTATCACAGGATCACAGAATGGTCAAAGTTGGAAGAGATCTGTGGAGATCTCACCCACGCCAAATCACGTTCACCTAGAGCTGGGTGCACAGGACCGTGACCAGGCTGCATTGCACGGCATCGCAACTTTTGCAAGCAGCGCTGAGGTGTGACCTGAGGAGAGTGTAAAAACTGACTTTAATAGGGCCAAAGCAACCCATGGATCTCTGCCGGGACAAAGCCCCAGGTGAAGCTTGCAGCTGAGTGATCGCAAGCGCAGCCGAGAGAAAACAGGAATTCATCTCCGGGAAGAGACTAGATCTTAATGGAATTATTTTAAAGCACAACAAAACACCAAGCTGTCTTCATCACCGCTATTACTCTTGCCCGCCTACACCGCGAGCATATCGCATCAAATCGACGGAAGGAAAATGAGCATCTTCAGACAAAACCAGTTCACCACATAGCACAGTCCAGCTACTATAATGATAAGTTTCCTGATAGCAATCACATTAAAAACCCCACTGGTTATGAGAGACTCGAAGGAATTCTTCATTTTTTTTTTACGTTTTGCTTTGTGTTTCTTTTTTTTTTTTTAATAGAACCAAAATACTATAATTTCAAAAGAATATTTCGAGCTGTGCTGTTTTAAAGGATTAACAAACCATTATGTACTGGAGCATACATAATGGAATCAGCAAACAGGAATCAGCAAATAATCTTCTGTCTCCGCAAAGACTAATGTGTAATTGCCAGAGGCACCGGGGGAATTTCTGCCTTTTGTTAAAGCTTCAGGAGGTGATTGTCGTCAAATTTCTTAACGTGCTCTGCTCACTGCAGAGGGGTTGGACTAGGTGACCTTTAAAGATCCCTTCCAACCCAAACCATTTCACGATTCTATAAATTTGACAGAAATACAGAACACAACGATCAGTTATAGGCATGAAAGGCAACAATCACTGCTGGACACAATAATACAACTTTCACTACAGTCAGGAGCTGAAGCCAGTGTATTGATTTGCAGATGCAAGTGCTAACTGTTATTATTCAGTAGATTATGGGAAGAGAACAGTGAGCTTCTGAACGCTAAGGACAAAAAGAGTCATGATATGCAAGATGAATTTTATGAAGGGATTTTTTCTTTATGGAGCCTTTACACTGATACAGTCTCAGTTTCATTCCATGGACTGATAGCTGTGATCAGACAGTTGATAGGCGTCGTATTTCCCTAAGCAATTGCTTTTCCATTATGAAGCTTGCATCAAACCAAAACACAACGGGAGAGAGCAGAGCACGAAGAATAAATATCAGAGAGAAACCCCAAAATGGGGCAATATTATAAAAGTAAACAACCCCCCATGTCTTCCTAAAAGAAATTAATACGTGGCGTTACGTGAGCGAGCACCAGAAGCAAAGTACCACAAAAAAGCCTTCCTGCCTGACCACCTTCTGCTGCAAGGCAATGGGGATCTGGAAGCTCATCTCCTGGGGCGATGGTTTTATACATGTGGCACACTAATGCTGCAAGAAAGGCTGTGTGTCCTACAAAACACCTCAGCAATAACGCATCTGATCGCACTGATCCTACCGTAAGGAATTGCCTTCAAGAGAGCAGCAGCAAAAGGAGTATTTAAAGATGGATCCTGCAAGCTCTGGAAGGATTACTGGAGTGCTCTTCCAGCTGACTTCTCTAGAAGGAGGTACCCAGAAAGGAAAGAAAACAGCTGTAAACACTGTACAGCCTCACACTGCACTTGAGGCTCATCCCGCTGCGGACTACAGCTCTACAAAGCTCATGTTGAAATCAGATGGGCTCAGGCCTCCACACCACTTCTGGTGGAAAAAAAAAGCACAGAGTTTAGCTTTTCTGGTGCTTTTACTCCCTTTTAATAACTGCACTTGAATCCTGTGGCTAAAGAACTACGGCTACAAGTACCACTTGAAGAAAGATTGTGGATTTATTTTTTTTTTATTTATTTTTTCTGTTTTGAAAGCCATCACAAGCCTGTGCAGCATAGAATTATTGAAAACAATTTATTGTGCTCCACCATAAACATGCTTAGGTATGTAACGGAACACAAACAATGTCAAGTGGGGTTCTCACTACAGATTAAGAGATTTCTTCTAAATAATTTATTAGAAGGACTAAAATGTACTAAGTGTACTATGTTCTATGGAAGATCAGAGGCCCCTTTGAGAATACTTCTAGGGAATTTGAAAGAGTGACAAAAGAAAACATGTTTGCCCAAACCACTGTGACAGAACTAATTCATTCGTGGATTTCTCTGAAAACATTACACTCTCTGTACTTACACTCTCTGAAATTTTTCACTCCAAAGTAGCCAGAGGAGCTTTTGGTACTGGTACTAGGAGGCCTACTAAAGGTCGCAGATGATGGCAGACCCTTTCTTGAAAGCATCCACTGAAGGATGCTAACAAGACGTTATCCAAACTCAAGAAGATTTGTACAACCCCATTCCATAACACACAATTTCTACAGGCAAATGGCAGGTTCTCCTCTGTCCCAGATTGCTTATCTTGTATCTCTTGGCCAAGAATAAAACTGAAAGAGCACAAATGCTGAGGCCAAGTGCTTAAGCACTCTGGAGAAGCTAATGCAGTGGAAACGTTACTGCCTGTGCTAGAGCAAAATCCCAGTTAAGCTGCATGCTTGCACTCAGCAATACATAAACACATGGTAAATGGCACTGCTTGGACTCCCAAGCAGGGACAGGAACCAGGAGATGGACGTAGAAGCACAGTTACTGTAGGTGTGGTAGGCAGAGAAGTGGGGAACAGTGCTGGCACAGGCTGGAGGTATTTGAGACATCCCACCAAGGACAGTCAGCAGCTCTCAGCCTGCACTGGAGGGAGGCTTGGAAAGGCACGGAGAGGCAAGAGCCACCTGCATGCAGAACAACAGGCAGTCTGGGGCAGGGGACAGTGAGGGGGAAGGTGCTACAGGGGAAATGCCTGAAGAGAGGGGAGGAGCAGGATCACCAGAAGATAAATGCAGAGAAATAAACTCAATAGCTTTAAAAGGTGAGATCAGGTGATAGTGTCCAATGCGACAGAGAAGACTGGCCCATATCCCCATCGAACGCGCCAGGTAAGAAGCTGATGAAGGCAGCAGCATTTTGAATGGAGTTGCAGGAACACGAGGCAGAGGATGAGGTCTGCTAGTCTCTTATTTTTACCCACTGACTGTGTAAGACGCTGTAATCAATCATAACAATGCCAAGAATAGCATCCCAGTGCTGGAGTGGAGACAGCCTTGTACAGCAACTGCTTTTTCCTCAGCTGCCATAAATAAAAAGATTTTGCTTGAAAGAACTTAGAAGAGTTTCCTGGAGTGTGGCTGAACCTCTCCAGCCTGGTGCCATTGCATGAGGTTTTACCACTAATTCTGTTGCACTAATCCATCTCAGAAGCTTTGCTGGATAATTTCCCCCTTGATTTTCAGAGCAAATCACACACAGGCAGCTCCTGGCCAAGCCAGAACACTGCATGCAGGTGTTCAAAAGCAATGTTAAAAATAAAAAGCTAAAATAAATGCAATTCCTATTAATAAACCTTCTAGATTTCTATCGGGGCTGAGAGATTAGATGCATGATAGCAAGTGATGCTGTGTATAACATACATACTCCTCCTAACCTTATTATGCTGTAAGCACATCTGTATTCCAGCAACATCTCAGGTGGGAAATTGTAGAGATATTGATAAATTATATTCTGTCCACATCACTAGGGTGCCAGTAATGTTTCAAAATGCCTGGAGGATCAGTGGGCGACTCTCATAATGTATATATAAGGAGAAATCTTGTTTTGTCTCCTTAGAGACAGTTTCTCTTCTAATGGAGTGTGGTCAGAGGGACTCTGCTTAATTCCTGCATTTAACTCCTGATCTCCATCACTTCACAGTATTTTTGTGCTAACTACAACATATAGAGACCATTAGGCAGTAAGAGCAAGATTGACTTTTCTTCCTTCATAGATTATACAGAAGGAACAGGAGCAAGTTGGGCTCATTAGCATATGTTTAAAAGAGTTCATGGGGTTGGCAGTAGCAGAAAGTACCCAGCAACCAGCAGAGACATTTAATTCTAAACCTTGCACATCAACATTAAAAGGAATATCTCTACTTCTCACTGTTATATCATTAAATGAACCAGAAGAAGCTGAACTAGGACCTCTGGAGGTGCTGACAATGGAGAGTCATCTGAGCTTCAAGAAGGATAACATGAATTTTAATTATTGTAGCAAACTGTTAGAGCACTTATCCCCCTTCAGCGGAAGGAATTAAGTGTTAAAATGTGCGCCTGAAGTCTTGCAGTGCAGCCAGGCATTCCAGGAACAAGGCCGTGTGTTTCTGGAGCCTGGGGAGCCGCGCTCTGTCCCGGCAGCACCGCGATGGCCACGGCCTCTCGCCGGCTGCACCACGGCAACTTCTGGTGGTGGGAGCTGGGCTGTGGCAAGCAAACCTCCCCCTCGAGAAACCAAACAGTGTTCACCTGCAAAGGCAGGCGGGTTCAACACGGGTGACTGAAGGTCACCTTTCCATGGGGGACCATCCCTGCAGTTATGTGGCCAGACAGCACGTCGGCCTGCTCCTCATCCCTCTAGTTTGTAGACACACCAGCATCAGCCTCGTGGGTATTTCACGGATGCCTCATCTGAGAGCAGGAATCTCTCACAGACTGGCAGGAGAACAAGGTGAGAGCAGCAGGAGCTTCAGCTACTTCCAGCCCTCTGTGCTTACAGAGCAGTGACTTGAGCCATTAAACGGCCTTTCAGGTGCCACTACCCATGGACAGAGGATAGAGAAGCCTCACCACGAGCAGCAAGGAACACGCGGAGGTCGGGAAAATGTGGGGTTTGGTGTGGAAAGGGGCAGCAAAAGCCTCTCTTGTGCCTTCCCTGCTCCCCAGCCCACCTTTCCCAGGGCTGGAGGCCACCGCCTGGGGCTGGGAGCAGCAGCAGGACTCTGCCCTCGATCCCCAGCCCACAGAGAGTGGGTTTCAGCAGAGAATTTAAGGCAGGAAGAGAAGTGATGCTATTTTCACACAAACCTCCCAAATAATAGACTCCACAGGAATGGAAATTCTGGGCATGGGAGAGGGCTTTCCTGCTCAATTCACAGAAAATTTACATTACTTGTCATCCCCAGTCCCCCTGACCATACACCCGCTGAAAAAGAAAAACCTCTCACTGAAGGATTTACAGCACAAGGCAGGCTGCGGGTACGTGCCGTGGGGCAGGAGGAGAGGCAGGGCAGCACAACAGGCCCACACGTGCCTACGCTGCAGATATCCTTCTCCTTGCTTGAAATTTTAAAAAAACAAACATAAAAAATGTCAAGATATCAAGAAGCATATGTTAGAAGTGCCCCTGAGCAGTCACAGAACACTACATTTACAAACAGAGAAAACCAATTTGAATCACTCAGAACATTTGCATGTGGCATCTGTAGGATATTTTAGAATCAAGATTAATATGCAGATGGAAGCAGGGGGGTCGGTGAGGGTGGGCAGGGAGAGCCGGCCCTGCGGCCAGGGAGTGGCAACCGAGGACACGTGGGGAAATGGGAACCCCTCACAAAACCTCCCTGGGAACAGAGCTGGTTTTTGGGTGCCCTGCAGGCTGGTGAATGCATACAAAGGACATTCACTGCTTCTGCAGATTCCTGCTGTTCACACTGAGGTTGGCAAGGGCCACCTGAAATTAAGACCTTCTTCTCATGGCTGGCAGAGATCACACCTGGGCTCAGCCGCTCATAGGGATGTGCCATGAGTCTTCTCAAATGCACCCAAAACCACCGCTCTTCCCCCTTCAGCTTCTTCAGCACCTTCATTCATGAAGTAGTCAAGTTCAACGAGCAAAACAGGGGAGGCACAGCCCCTCCCCAGATACCTTCTCGAGCTCATTTTCAGCAATTATTGCGTATAAAGAAATGCTTTGGGGGATATTTTTTGAAGTGCAGATGGCCACAGAAGGCCTCAGTGATGTCCTGCTTGCCAACACCATCGCACCGGATTCATCCTCGCTCAGAGTTGGCTACTGTGCTAGGGTTGGGGAGCTGGGGCTTTTGAAGCATAAGGCTTTGGTTTATCAGGTAAATAAGCTGGGGAGGTGATAAGCCACTTTCTGAAAACCCTTCAATAATCACAGTGAAATATGCCTTGAATTCACACTCCTTTCAAATTTCCCTGGCTTTTTAATGACAGAAAAGATGATCTCGGTTTCAGAAATATTCAGTGTCTTCTATTGTCAGTCTCTAGCTTAAAAAATAATTAAATCGACTCTCCTGCTAGCCCGTTATCAGGTCAGTGCAAGATGCTAAGAGATCAGTATGCCATGGTAAGAAATATTTCTATTTAACCCACTAATTCAATCTCAGTAAAGAATGAAACCCATGAAGTATCTATTTATAAAGTAAATACAGCAAGTAGAAATCAAATATCGGTCCTGTTTCAGGCCATTAGCTGAGAGGATGCTGGGAAGGTAATAGCCACAATTTTTATAGTGTTAAAAAGGAGCAGTTTGTTCCTACTGTTCTTTATCATTTTTTTCATGCCTGTGTCATCCTGAAAATATTATGGGGAGCACTAGATAAGAACCTCAACTGTCATCTGAGACCACACTCCTGAAGAACATGCAAGTCCAGGCACTGTGCATGGCAGGATTTGCTGTCCTTCTGTAACTCATGGAGGTAAAAATACCAGGCATCAAACACTGGAGGCACGAAGCATCCAGGCAATTACTGCCCACTGTCAACAGCTCGTTTAAACATTTTCTTCTGTAAATGGAGTTTGTGGACTGGCAGTTTCCATGAAGGCATTCATTCTCCTTGGAATCTTCCAGGTACTTGTAACAAAAGCCATTGCCTCCTAAATTAAAGTGTTTCCACTCATCCATCCTCCCTTAGTGCCTTGGGGGGGGGCGTGTGTTAATTGGATTACTTCACAGAGATTATTTTCTAGTACAATCTAGACCTAAATATACCGGGATGTACCTTCTGCCACACACTGATGGGGGACTCCAGTGCACCGTGGGAGGACAGTCCTGGCACGCAGAATGAAATAGAGGGAATGTGGACAGCCTGGTGATGCTCAGGAAACATCACCAAGGCACCTACCAAAATTTTGGAAGAGAAGAATTTAAAAATGTCCAGGATTTAGCATTTTTTCCCCTGTGTTTTTTTTGAGCCAAAGCAGCCCATTATGTCCCCTCTCTTCTTCATCCCCTGACACAGTATCGAACTGACTCCAGCCTACCTTTCCCATTTTGCAAATCCAGCAGAAATTTGCCATCCTGTATTCTCAACATCCATTCATCATATGAATTAATGCAGAAGTTTCAAGTGCCAAACTAATACCGCTTTAGAGTGCAATTAAAAATGCATTTAATTCCACTAATATTTCACAAAGAACATTTTCACAAATAGCAACTCCTTTGCAAAAAAAAACCCAACACAAACTCAAAAAAAATAATTAAAACTACACAGTAAACGTCAGAAGTGCTTTAAATAAGGGAATTGCTATTGATCTCTAGGTATCCTAAATGCAGTAAAATACTGTGGCAAAATTGTTTTCTAATGAAACAGTAATTTAAATGTCATTAATTTCAAATTTGCCATTCCCTTTTTACTACACTGATCCCTAAATTAAGGGCCTCTAATGTCTCCTATGTCATTTAGAGATTTAATGGTTTTGATCCAGATTTAAAGGTTTACAAGTCTTATGTTTGGAGTTTTTCATATACTCCCCGAAGAGCCATTAAACCTTTTCCAGAACCAGGGTGCAAGCTAATGGCAATTTCCAAATAAATCTGTTTTCAAACTGGGGAAGAAATCTCAATATCTCCCATTTCTAAGGAACCATCTCCCATTTCTCCCTTTCCATAGCAGAGCAGTGCAGCTGACTGAGGCAGCTTGCATGAGATGACCCCAAAAACATTTCAATGTGGAGTTTTATTACTTTCTAAAACCAGCTATGAAAAACAGAGGCTGTTAAATCATGAAAGCCTAGTAGCCACAAATGAGGTGTTAAAGATGGTTTGTTACAACCACTGTGATCCTTATTAATTTCTTGGACTCCATCCCCTTTGTGGGCTTCTCCTGCAGTGCTGGGGGAGCACCTGAAAGGCAGGTTGGCAATATCAGCCTTTCCCACTTTACCCATTCAAACCAAAGCACAGAAAAAACTGCAGTATCTCTTACAGACAACACGTAGAAAGTACAATTCCCCTGGGTAAACCCTCAAGTACTTCAGCAGGACAAGCACAAACCCACTGGAGGTTCGCAACTGTCCTGTGAGAAGAACATTAACTTCAGTTAGTGACACGAGGGGACACAGTTTGCAGGTCAGTGGGAGATAGGCTGTCCAAAGACAGGCAGGAGTGACCCCTAAACATATTTCCTGGGTATAACTGGATGGGTTTTGAGCAGAGTGGTTCGCTCCTCTGTGACTGGCACAGTTTGTGTCACAACGTACTAAAGTTATTGTTGTTTCCCCACATACAAGGATCTCCCCTTAACCGTGCACAGAGAGAATTTAAATAGTTCAACGTGGAGCTGAATTCTTCATTTAAAGAGGTTTGTGTCTTTATTGGATAATCTCTTACATGTGCTTCATTATATCAATAACACTAGGAAATTATTGATTTTTCTAAAGCCATTAAGTTCAATTAGTTTTACAATTCAAATGGAAAAATGGTACATTACCTTCATGTGATGATAAAAACAGTAAGAGAGGAAAAAAAAAAGGATAATACCCTAATTTGTGAAGTATGTGAGCAAAGTGGTAAAGGTAAAGCAAACAAATGAATATTAGCATAACAGCTCTAATCAGCACTGTTCGGCATTTAAAACTGGCATCATTATGCTTACTGGACTGTGTAGCAATAAGTAGTTGTGATGTTGTTTACCCACTTAATCTTGTGAATACATTAAAGCAGAATAAATAATAAACAATAGGAAAAAGGGTGGAAAATCATTTGAAACAAATTAAGCTTCTGCTTATTCTCGTCCTAAAGCACACACAGCATACCCCAAAAGTTGGTGAATATTGAACTGTCATGAAGTTGGAACTACAGACCCAAACCTCCCCAGGGTCTTGGGAGAGAAACCTGAGCAGGTCCCACCAACACGCTCCTCACCCAGCCCAGCCCCAGCCCTACCACCTGCAGAGAGTAGGGAAGACTCCTGGACGTTGCTGGGTGGTATTAGGGTAGGTTTGTTCTCCCTATAAAAGGGCACATTAACTGTTCGGGTTTTTCCCTTTTTCTTACAATTTACCTTATTGGAAATCCACTGTGGGTTTTGTTGGTTGATTCCTTATTTTTTTTACTCCGTTTCCTGTACTGGTGTTCATTCAATCCCTTTGCTACGAGCTTTTGGGAGCGAGTACCCCACGGTACCCACAGGAGGTTTAACACAACACACACGAATCGTGCAGGATTCTGTAGGAACCAAACTCAACAACCCAGTTCAGCTTCTGTGCGAACCCTGCCTACAAAACTCAGGAGGACACAGATCCATGAATTACCAGCCTGAAAATCCACTAAAGCAAATGCTAGTGATCAACTAATTACATGATAAGCCACCTGATCTAGAGTGGATTTTACTTACTAATTTTATAGGAATATAACATTTTTGCTGCTGTTCACAAATATTACATACAAATATAACTAGAGATAAGACCAATAAAACAATAAAATTAAACTAAGCCTGCATGTACTGAATGAAACAAAGCTTTTTAAAATTTGTATCTAAATTTGTATTTTTGAAGTTTACTGGAAAACCATGGCAAAATTTTATTATATCATTTCAGTTATTGCTCTCAGAAGACCAGATTCAAAGCTTTTAGTTGCTTCCCAACCCTGTAAATGTCATAACTGGTTCTTTCTCTGTTTACTACAGCACCAAAAAGAGCTTTTCAGCAAGCTTAGGGTTGCTGTCCGCAATGTGCTGTCTCCAAGTGGTGCTTCCCTCCACCCAGCTGTACTCGCACACTCTCAGTATGACGCCCAGGGAGGAATTCCATGACCAAGTACATGCTGAGATAAGAATATACCAAGAATTATTTTGCCTGACTGATTAACTGGGCAAGACTGAGAGCTCTGTGCCTCCTCCACTCAGTCCCTGCTAGAAGGTACTGTGCACCTGGGAGGATTGGTACCAGGATTTGCAAAGCCTCCAAGAAAGCTTTCGCACGACACTGCCTTGCTGCCTGATCCCGTTTCAGTTCCCAGCCATGCCCAGGCTATTGATTTCTGCAGAGACTGCAATCAGTCATAATGAGGAAACAAGAAAGGAACCATCCATCCAGACATAAACCCACAATCAGATATTATCTGGGGCTCTGTGCTGATTCAATTTCTACTGACCCAGTCGCTCAAGTTGGCTAGAGGTTTTGTGTGGGACTGAGAGTTCACTTTGTGCCCAGGAGTGATTTCAGCATTATTACCGTGTTCATCATCTTCAAGGCCTTCTACAGGCAGCAAGAAAATATTTCTTAGTTATTTCTCTTCTCATATGTTAAAGTTTGTTCTTATTTTATTTTTATGGGTTGATTTCACTATTAATAAAAAAGTGTCTAGTCATTTCCTGATCAAATATCACACTAACTAACCTGGGGTTTTGCTGAGTAATTCACCTTTAATGCTCTTTTTCTTTCCCCTCTATGAATTCTTCCTCTCTGCTTCATATCCAGCAGTAATGAACTTTACTGCTTAACACTATAAAATCTAAATACATTCACTTTCCAGGTGAGGAGTATAAACTTTTCTAATTATGTATTCCAAAAGCTTTCCATCACTGTCAGCCTTCTGAAGAACTGAAGAGGATGTGCTTAGTTCCTCCTGTCCTTTTCTTTCTGGCCTCTGCCCTTTCCCCATTTTTGTGCCCGTACACCCCTCCAGTTGTTCCACTTGAGCCTCACCACACTTGAAATGATTTGCGACGCTGGTGCCTTTGACCTGGCTTCACAGCACAGAAAGGTCTGTACTGTACTGTACTGTACCAGTGGCATAAACAAAAGAATAATCACTTTTGTAGGTGGAGAAACAGAGGCATGGAGACCAGGCAGCTGGATCCAGACCAAGCTCTGGAGAGCACAGCACCACAGAAATAGTCATGCAAATTTTCCCACCTGCACTGGTCAACGGGGCCAACGGCTGCTCCTGATGCGAGATGTTGATCTTGGCAACATGAGAGCCCATGGCCACAAAAGACCATCTGTGGGAAAGGCTTTCCTCCAGCTCTGTTTTCTTTAGGACACTAATGTGAAATGATGACCAAAGACATTAATGGTTTTGTCATCTTTTGTCAGCTTTGTCCCTGTCAGTCACAGTAGCCCATGATTGTGGCCAGGGGTATTTAAATGACTACCCTAAAGCTTGGGATGAAGGCAGAACGCTAGGCTGGTGTCTGCCTACTAAAATCCATCTGCAACTCAATAACTTATTTTAAAAAGTCTTTCTGTGAGCTACAGAGAATGACTCTGCAGACTGCATGTGCCCACGGGCTGTCCCTTGGGAACTCTTTCTGCACGATGAGTTAAAGCTTACCCAGGCAGAAGGCAGATGTTCTTGAAGGCAAGCATAAGCCTGTGGAATCAGCTGCAAAGCTTTGGAGAAAATTCACACCCATCCACCTTAAATGCAGGGTCCAAACCTCGAATCTCCCTGCTTTAACTTCAGTACACAGAAACTGATGCATTAAAAACCAAAAGGAAACTCGTTCTGCCTCGGAAAAGACTTCCACGATAACAAAACCAACAAAACAAAAATGCTATTAAAATAAAACACTCCGCTGCCTGCACTTGTCTTCCTAGGGAGAGCTGCCAGAATAAACACCGCATGATGGATGCTAGTCCCACTGCTTACCACGCTGCAGGACAGCACTCATGTGACAGGGACAAAATGCAAGTCTCAGGCTGACAGAAAACAAACTAGGGCAGAAATCAAGAAGCATCCCAGGCTGAAGTTTCTGGCCCAGGGCTGACTCTCATTAAAACTATGCAAAAAAAATGTCACTTCAACATAAAGCTAAATGCAATTCAGCACTATTGACTCAATCTGTGGGATTTTTTTTTCTAAGCCTGACACTGGAGGGGAAACCTAGTGCTCCCATAGATAAGCTGAGCTAGATCTGCAGAAAGCCCCCAGCTGGGGAATTTTGCAGAGCTGTCGTGCACTTTATTTGCTCTTTACTATAAGATGCTCATTTTGTGCAAAGGATCTTACTGGTCTCATCCTATGAAGTCTCTTTGCCAATCATTCAATCATTTTACTCCCCCAGTATGGCCACACTATCGATTTCTTTCTTTACTAATGCAATCATTCGTAATGGGAGAATAACAAAGCATCTCTCCCCCATTTCGAACCTGCAATCAGATCTCTTCCAGGCTTCACCATTGATTTAATTTCTAGTAAACATTTCCCATCTTAATCGCTGAAAGTGTGGCTTTGCTAGATGTCAGGAAAATATTTTCCATTTAACATTATGAAAGAGGCTGTGTGCAAGAATTGATTTCCAGGTGTTAAATTGTAATGTTGAAACCAGATGTATCTCTACCACGCCCAGCGTGAAATTCTAATACCCAGCAGCAAAAATACCCCAACACTAAATATATTTGCACTACCACTATACTTATTTCTCATTCACCTGATATATGCATTTCTGATTAGTTCCCGAGTAAGCTCCGTTCACCTTTGATACCATCAGGCACGTTTTCAAGAACACCGCCTTCCTCACGAGGAACCAACATTCACGTGCAGCCTGTTATTGATGTGCAATTACTATAACTGTACATACAGTAGGAAGGAAGGGAGAATTTGTGGTTAACAACACCAAATCTGGACTTAATATATTTTGCAGATCTTTTCCCATGCTAAGGACTTATCCTCTTGGAGCATCACTTTCATAGTTGTAACCTGGGATTCTGTTAGACCTACTCATGCCACCTTTCCTCGTTACACAGACAGACATTTATATTCATATATGCAGGGTAAGAAGGCATTTCACAGCAGTCTGCCTTCCAAACAGCAGCGTTCCACCTTTGTGTTACGCAGGGCATATTGAAGCACTGGGGTTTGCTTTTCTCCTGTGTCCTTTCCCACTGAATTTCTAAATCAGTGTGGTCCCCATCTCCAAAGCTTGACTTTACCACTGTTACCTTGTTAACACTCAACAGGAATCACTTTTTCTTGGAAGTTTTTAGTGGTTTTGACTAGAAAAAACTCCAAAAAATTGGAAAAGTCACCCATCTACTGAAGAACTGAAGTAGCCTGAAAAAGAAACACCTATTCTTTAGCCATTATTAACTAACTACCTAAAACGCTCTACAGGTGCCTTTTAGGTATGTATGTTTCTATGCAAAACTGTTTTGTACAAATGCCCAGGGGGCCTGAACTTTTAAGAACATGGTTATGCAAAAGCTGAGAGTGAGTGGAACAGAAACATCAAGAACAGAGAAATACAGCACAAAGAGGAGTACTTGACTTAGTGCTTCCAAAGTGAGCTGGAAAAGAAAGAATGTGTAGGTGTATTAAAATGTGAGCAAATTCTTAAGCAGCAGTGATGAAATATCCTATAAAATACCTCAACAGTTAAAAGCAAGCAATGATTGGTCTCAGTCCAGGGACCAGAGTTCACATGCTCTGAATCACACTGATGTAAGTCCCTTCTTCCAATGTAGCATTTTGTGATCAGCTGTCACACCAGGGGTGTCCTATTTGGGAGAAAAAGCAGGTTTTCTCCCTTATTTTTGCTAAGTAAATGGATTCACCAGCCATTTCATAGAAGCCTGAGCGCGTGTCTGGAAGAAGCACTCTGGTTCGAGCACAAAGCATCGAGCCAAATGAAAGGGGTGCTGAGTGACATCCTTTGGCCCAGGCGACACGGGAGGCAGGACTCGCCCATCATGATACCACCTCATCTGGCTTTTACCATCTGTGAAGCTGTGAAGCGTAGCCTGAAAGAACCAGAGTTTCTGAACATTCGTAAGGTCTAATTGTGTCTGTATCCAGCCTAGCATGACAGCTGCACGGGCTAGAAGAATAGCCAAATCTAAAATAAAATGGGTTTCTCGTGACTCTCTCCCAAAGGCCATTATTTAAAGGGCAGTCCCACTGCAAATACATCAGGGCGAGTGGCTTGGTTTCAGCATCAGTATATACCAGCCTGTTTTATGCCTGGTTTATACAAACAGAGAGAGACCAGTAGATCCTAAGGTGGCTCTTCCATTGAATCAGCCACAATCACAGCTAGCCAAAAACCATTTAACATTATAGATGATGTAATTCCACTGGCATGCAGTTAAAACGAGTCCCAACTCACTTTCCCTAGAGGAATGCAATTTATCTGGGCTTACAGCTGTTGCATTCACAGGATAAGATTATAAAATAATCCCTTCAGGAGCATTAGGAGATATGGGTGGCCACGGCCATCGAGTCGCACGGATGTCCCGGGAAATGCTCTAAGAACGCGAGTTGAAGAAATGAGTATGTGTCCTGCAGGACCCGTATGAATTTCAGCGTGCCTGCTTGAGAGGCTTGGCTTTTCCAAACGCTGGGAATTGGGAAGGGAGCCCACCGCATGACCAACCATTTCCATGAGAATCAACAGCAAAACGAGCAGAGGAAGAATTTAACGGCAACATAACGTGAACTCGGTAGGACAGAATTACATCCCCAGGACGCTCCTCTGAAAATATAAGTTTCACCGAGTAGGTGCAAACCCTTAACACCTACAGAGCCCATGAACACATTGACGATTCCCAGCAGGTATGGATTTACTGCCTATTATTCATTCCTCCTTAGTAATAATATCAATTTAGCTGTTAGTTTTTGTTTTGACTCAGTGCTTAGGAATCAGCGGGGCGATAAAGCTATTTAAATGGAAATACTATTCAAATACACAATCACCTGATTGGAACACGAACAGCTCCTGCTCTTGAACATTTCTCATATAATAGCTGCTTTTTCCCTCATTAAATGCAAAAATCTGATTAACATTTAGATCACACGTGCTTTACTTACAGCAATTAGGACCAGATACTAGAGTTTTGTTAAACTATGTAGGATTTTTATGCTTTATCATGAAGAGGAGAACAAAGAAGCTCCATAACACTACATCTGGTCCTTTCTACCGCTTCTGTTATACGCGCACTGTCAAGGACAAATGTTAACTTTAAAGAGAAGTCTGCAGGGACAAACTTACTGAGAAAAAAATTGGACACTTGGATGAACTCAGCTTTATAATGTAGTACAATGATTGGTAACACTGTAATTCTGTATATTCGCTGGCAACACCCAATTAAACAGTCTACAGGGTTACAACAGCTACAGATGAGAAAATAGCTTCCAGAAAAAAACACGTATAAAGCCTGAAAATGAAAACCTTTTCTGTTCTGATAAAAAAATCATAGTAATCTGCAATTCATAAGGTTCAATTCAAGTTAGAAAGGATCAAATCTCAGTTGTTCTAAAAGCTTTGGCAATAAAACTGAAGAGGTAATTTATGATGTCCACCACATTATTTTTCTCAAGCCATGTTGTCACATACTTCACAACTTGTCATACTGTTCAGTGAAGTCAAAACACACAGCTTAGCCCTTTAAAATAAGAAACACAACCGGAATTAAACAGTATAACAAAACAAATGAAACCATATCTTATGAATCCCCAAGAACATTAACATTTCCTGCAACAGCCTGCTCTGACTACTCTCAAAAGAGATTCAAATAATTTTAATGAAGCATTTTCTAAAATTAATTTCCACCCCAAATGAGCAGGATGGTGATGTGCTTCCCAGACAGACGGCGGGTCCCGGCGCTGCTGGTTTCCCACAGCCCAAGTGCAGTCTGTGGTTTCAGTGCTTCGCCCCATCAGGGGCTCAGCAGAGCAGATGCTTTTTCATAGAGCCCACCACACTCAAAGCCACCACAAAATGGCCTTCAGAGAGGCAGCCACCCACGTCCATGAGTGAAGGATGCATGGACCTCACAGCCCCACCAATTCACAGACTACTATTTTTAGCAGCAACTTCTCCAGCCGGTAATCTCTTGGGTTTCTTGAGGCCTCCCAGACCAAAGACACTGGTATGGACATCACAGAGATGGACAGGCTTAGATGCACATGCCAACAACAAAGGCAGAAAGTCAGTGATGGCACTGACAGAGGTATCACGGTTTGGTTCCTTCAGAGCAACTCACCAGAAACAAAGTTTGTGCCATGCTTGCTTCTTGCCAGCATGCTGCACAAACCCAGCAGAAAGCTTCTCCCCCATCCGCTTTCTTCTGACGCGCTGCCCTAAGTCCCCCGTATCATCTGGAGACACAAAGTGCTCTCTTCCATGTTTTCATAAGGGAGCAAGCAGGCATGCCTGTGCCGTGGAAAAGACCTTCTCTACAACATCCAAAACCAAGTTTAAAACCAATGCAAATCCATTTTTCTCTCTTTATGGGTCACCTTTAATCTTTTATACAAGCGCTTACTCAGGTCAAGGTTGAACCAACTTAAGAAAAGGACTCCGAGTCCTTTGAAAAGGCCTGCGAGTACAATCTTGTGTTTGCATTTAATTAATCAGCTGAAGCTTTCAAATCTGCACTATTATCTCTTTAATAGAGCGGCACCCTGAAGGCTTTTGCAGAGAGCATCATGGCCCGTGGGGCACGCTGATGCAAACCACCGCCAGTCGCAATTCCCCGAGCTGCAGCGACTCGAAACGACACGAGGCATGCAAACAAAAGAGCTCCAAATTTAGGAGACTAAATATTAATTGATGGTAAACAGAGTAAGATTTAGTGGCAGTGATTAGCTTCCCCAGTTGCTTTACGGGTAATGTTGTTGTTGGTTAATGAACTGTGTCTTTTTCTTTATTTTTTTTTCTTTTTTTAATCCTGCAGATGTCCGGCGTGGAAGAGCTGTTCCTCAGACGGCTCCCAGATGAACAGCCTGGTGAATGTCTAACTTCCCACGCAGTCTGTATTCCTCAGACACTAATTAGTGATATTTCAGGAGCTGTGAATGATGGAAGAGTCTTTTTTTTTTTTTTTAATTTGTTGGCAAGATGTTAATAACCTAAATCAGGTCTGCTCTGGCAATCACCTTCCACACCACTAGCTTGATGCCCTCAGAAATGCCTCGAGGGCTTGAAGGGCAGACAGGAGGTGCCTCGTGGTGGCCTCCTGAAAAGGGATGAGTTGCAGCTTCACTTTCTTAACAAGAATGTGAAGAAACCCAGGAAACATTTAGAAACACAGCAAGAAGATGCAACCTCGCTGATCTGTGCACTCTATTACCTGCATCCCAAAGGCAGCAACAGCTTCTGGCTTGGGTGAAGAACACGAGTGAGCCATTGTGCTTTCCACTATTACAAGTATTGATTTCTAAGGGGACCAGTAGCATTCCCATTAGCACCTCTTGTGGAATATGGACATCTCACACGACCTGTCTGAGACTGTGTAGCAAGAGGACAGATGAGCTATTTATTTGTTTTTAAGTAACTTCCCTAGCTCTAGAAGAAACTGTGGGTTGGGAAGACAGCAAATGTTTCCTCTGACACATCTGCAGTTTTGTAGGCAATAAAACCTGAGGAACTACTGGACCATCCAGCCTGATCTGCACTGAACAGGGCACAGGACTTGACAATGGCTGGTGGAGAACGCCACAGCCTGGGGTACCCTGTGGTACCCTGTGGCAATGATTTCAGTTATCCTCCCTAGTTAAAATGGGACATCTTCTGACTGGAAATGTTCTCCAGTCCTGCTAATTCCCCATCCGTCCCCATCCTGGAACACATGCTACAAATACCTGCAAAGTATGTTCTTCTCAGCCTGTTTCAGCTTCCATTGCCCAAGAAAGGGCCCCTCATCCCCTCTAAGAGCTAATGAATGAGGTGATTAGCAAATTGCTATACACGGGGGAGGGGGGGGAACAGCAAAACAGCTTCTGAGAAATGATCTCCCAGCTATTATTTATGAACCAAGACTTGAATTAGTATCAAGCAGCTGGCTGGATTTGGGATCCATCTCTCTACAAAGCATGGCATCACACTGGTGAGGTACCACGTACCCTCTGCCTCCACTGCCACCCCCAGAGGCTGAGAGGCACCCAGGCTCTTCCAGAATGAGTCCTCACATACAACTGTGTGAAATCAATAGGCACTTAGAGTAATTTTCTGTAACAATAGCACATCACATGATAAACGAATCAGTTCAGAGGAAGCGATGACTTTTTTATTGCCACATCCAATTTATCATTTAGTCTTTGCACAGAAAATGAAAACATGTGCATTTATGATAAAGCTTCCAAGAGAAACAGCATCAGCTAAAAGCTGGAAAAATTAATGTTGAGGTTCTCATCCTAATGCCTCCCTCTTCTGTTTTCCCTGCCAGAAACCAAATGGTTTGTCTATGGCTATCTTATTCTTGAAGTGGAGGAAATAAAAAAGGCACGTTCATTGACCAAATGAAATCTTAACTTGAGGTCAATTATTAGTAAAGACAAATCCTTCTATCATTTTTGTGAGTTAGAAAAATCAAAGCAACTTCCATACCTGACTTGTCTCCTTCGCATTCTTAACTCCTGGGAAAGCTATTGGCTAATCTGTCTGCGCTCTGTAGCTTTCCCCCCATTAGCACTGCAGGTCAGGGGCATAACCAGCACTCCCTCAACAGAAAAGCCTGGAGTTTTCACCATGTGCCCACCAGCTGAAAAAATGTGACTTCAGTTCCCTGCTTTTCCCAAGAGGACTCATGCCATAATTCCCTCCTCAAGTATGGCAGCTCCTGCTGCTCCAGCTCCACCTCTTCCAGCCATGCGTTAGCTGCTTTAGGAAATAAACTGGTTTCACCTTTCAAATAAAGCGAAATAGGGAGCTCAGGAGAGGGGTCAGGCCTGTGAATGCCGTAGGATGGGATGACAGAGAATCTGCCTTGGGAGGTGTTTCTGCATACAACAGTCAACTCAGTGTTTGCAAGGTATCACCTTTCCCTATACTAACACCTCAACACATAATTTTGGGCCCTAAACTCCTCTCCAACTTCTAAGAACAAACATTAAAGAGCAGATATTCTTTTTAGCTTTGACTCTACAGAGCATCCTTGTTTGCTCTTTTTCTCCTTTAGAAGTAAAATCTTTCAGCAAAACATAGCTTCCAGGAATCACCACATTATAGAGCGAGGTCAGAGGTCTCCATTTCAAAGCACACCTTTTACATTGAAAACACTGGGCAACGTGCTCTGTTCCAGCAAGGAGGGAAAATAAGGCTGGATGGAGCACCACTCATTCTAGATTTGTTTTTCTCTATAAAGGCTATCGCAGGGCTGAGGCAATATACACACAGCCCCATAAATCCATAAATGTTGACAAAGATATTATTTGGGATCACCAGACTTTGTTCTTTCACCTAAGATCAGATCCCTTCAGCTTCAGAACAAAACAGCCCCTTCAAGACACAAACCTGTCTGACGGTTCGTGCATCACGCTGTGCTGTCCCCATCGGAGCTGCTGCAGGAATTATCCCATGCAGGAAAGAAGGAGCAATCAGCCACCACGCAAAGCTGGGGAGCCCAGGCACCTGCTCGCTCTCTTTGGCAGAGTTTCACATGCTAATGAGGAAGCAGCATCTGTGTAACCTGCCTTAAGGACATACAGACACAGACTCATTATGGGGTGCCCTAACTGGAACTTCCCATTTCTGCAGAAAGATGAAACGAGGTCTGTGTATTTCACTGCACAGAGCCCTGGACACAAAGATCACCGGAAAACACATCGACCCTCACGGACACGCTGCCACCCATCTCTAATGCTCAGCAGTTGCAGGTTTAACTGTCAGCATCCACAGCTGAGAAACGGCTCCCTCTTCATTCTGTAGAACTCTACGAAAGCCCACTGACACCCACAGTCCAGCACGTCCTCTTGCACTGGTGATGAATACAGGTATAGCCACTCCCCAGGAGAAAAAATAAAAATAATAATGAAAATAAATTTAAATAAGCCAATCCTAAAGTAATTCTCCCAACACATCAGCCTTGCACAAAGCAAGGAAAGAGCCCCTGCTGTGCTCTCCTCTGCTCCAGGGGACAGTGAGCTAAGCAAGCATCGCCAACAGTGCATACGCTGTCCAGACTCGCAGCCGAATGAAAGGGTGCTGAGGTACGGCTTGTCTTGGGGTGGAAGAGCAGTAACAGAGACTTGCTGGTATGGTGCCTTTACAGGAAGTTTTATTTCCCACAGGAAAGGCCTAGTCGTTTGATTGCCAAAAAATATTTAAGGATTGCTACCCAAAATAATTTCTTCCGCTACTGTACCATATGTTTGTGGCTCCAACCAGGCTAAAAAAAAATAATTACATCCTCATTACTGTAAGTATGGCCAGTTGCAATTGAAATATTAAGCTGTCAGACACAATTCCCACTGCAGCCACCTCCTGGAAAGCCCCCATCAGAGATGGTTCATCTCATCACAGCTTGTGCACCACGTGAGGCGGCTCCAGAATGGCATTTTGCCCAAGTGAATGATGGTGCACCAGACCAGGTCACACCTGAGCGTCACATTCACATGGCCATCGGAAATCTGATTTTGGTTTAGTGGTACATATATTCCTTTTGGTTTAGCTCCCCATCGGGATAGTTTAAATGTATACAACACTTCGGACTGCTCCTCAGAGTCAGTTGTTTGGTGGAGTGAAAATCCACCTCTCTGGACAGCCAGCGGGTGCACAATGTTCTGCGTGCCCTGAACCCGACCGCTGAAAAAGCAGCACCAGATATGACTGCAGGATTACATTCAATTACTGGAAAAGAAAACAAAGCCTCTGCCCACTGCCTTTATTCCGTACTGAAAACCTGCAGTCATGACTGCACTGGAAAGAGAGAGCACCATTATTTATATTTTTTATTAACATTTACTGTTTTGCTTTTTAAAGTTCAGCACAACTTAAAAACTTTGGAAAATTGCAGTTGATAGCTCCAGACTCTGAAACTCAGTTCACTTACAGAATGGCTGAAGAGTTAACCCTGACAGACCTGGATACTTTGGCTTTAATTTCTTTGTTTTTTATGGGCTAATTCAAGAGCAAAAGCCTTGTTTTCATGCCTGCTTGCACGAGGTGCTGCAGCAACACAGAACAAAGTCCTTGCTCCCGACAGCGCAACTTCAGGAGAGATGCCAGAGCATCAAAACAGTGGGGTAAGATTCCACAATAGGCTCTAGCACAACAGAAAACCAGTATTTATGGAAGTTTTGTAGGCACGAAGGTTAGTTTTCAGAAGAAAAAGAAAAGGTTCTTTTGCAGATACATATGGCAGTCGCCTCCCCATGAGTAACAGCTCTTAGAAGGTGGCATAAAATATTAGCTTGAAAACAGGTATTGGCATCATCTTGGTATGCAGAGAGTTATTTTTCACAGTAGGTTGTGAATCCATGACTAGGTCTCCTAGATCTTAAGGGTAGAGGGTGGTGCTACAAGACAACTTCCATGGAGGTACTGGTATTTTTCCCAACGAGCACCACGTGCATGTAGATAAATGACATTTCCCCACCACACAGGGTTGGTTTCATTCATTTGCTTTTTTCCTTAAGAAAGACACCAGAAATGGTGATGTTATCTTTGGATAGAGAAGCACAAAGAACTTACATTCTATTTCCAGCTGGATAATCTTCCAGGACATCAATACCCACTAAAACGTTTAGAACAATTTATATACTCTTTATACTCTCTAAAAAGGAAACAGCCTTTAAAAGCTGAGTTACACACTATAATTACTCTAATTCTCTGCATCTGGCATTCAAAAGAACCCAAATTAAACACCACAGAGCACCTCAAGTGCATCCATGGAGCAATGAAGGTGGAATTAACTCCAAATTAAATGGGATGTCTTCAGAGACTATCGAACCACTATTCAAAGTGCACAGATTAAAACCTTTTAAAGTTATTGCACAGATTATTCCTCTTAGGGCAAGGCGAGTATTTCGAGAGTTTGCTTCAACACTTCATAACCCTGCTTGGACTACAGAAGTGCTTAAATTGGAAAATCCTGGAGCTAAACACCATAAATATTGGAGAAGTTGTAGGCTGGACCAGCTCCAAACATGGCAGCTTGGAATTAAACACTGATCTTCTGGTGAATAAAGACCTTTCTCCCCTGCTGCTACAGCAGAGGCAAACACCACCAGTACAGCACACAGCCACCACTGCTCTAACCCAGCCAACCTCTACAGGGTGGTGAGATTAGGAGCTGTTAAATTCAAAGTACACGACTAAAGGGAAGCTACAGAGCAAAATCTTCTGGGGTTATTTTAGATGTGCTACATCACAGGTATAAAGGATTTTGGAAGGAGCTGCTGTGCTCTTCATCCTCAGTGCAATAAATCCAGTGACCCAAAGGTCCCACAACCAGCAGATTTAGATTTGAAGTGGCATGTCCAAGATGGGTCACATCAGACCCAAACACTGTCACTGCTCTATTGATCCGTGTGGATGCAGCAGCCTTTTCCCACTAATCCAGCATCAGACATCCAAAAATGCGGAGGATTGCTGCCTATAGAAGTAAGATTTACAGGTCTAATGATTTGGTCCACGTGCTTAAAATTGAATGGGGACGACTTTAGTTCAAAGATGTGAACCCTGCTCACCGTGCAACTATATCATAATACCTGGAAAAGCACAACTACAAACAAGGAAGCAAAAGGACAGTCTCTTTGAAGGATGCAGCCAAGAGCAGCCTAAGTCTTTGAGCTGGCTAGGAAGACAGGTAGGATGCAGAGAAGATTGTAGCTGCTTCCCATCACTGATCTACAAAAAGAACTGGGCTTTCAGGATCTGAGACACCTGGCAATAAAGCCACAAGCCATGCAGACACCTAGTAAAGGGCAATCCACCTACCACCTTCACACTCAGGACTCTGCCTCCTTGTCACCCACCAGAAGAGAGCAGAGGTGTGAAGACTGAGGAAAGGAATTCACCCTGCTCTAGCAAAAAAAAAAGTCACTTTAGCACCTGGGGATGGACTGAGAGTCAAGCGAGTTGCACTGATGCCACAGAGCAGCCTGGTCACAGTAACCTACATCACATCCCAGTTCATCAGATTTGCAAATGTTATTGATTTATCTACAGGGCTCTTTATAAACAGTCATCCTACTACCCACACAGAAATAGCAACAGCTAATAGATTCTCAGAGGGTGAATAGCTGAAAAAAAGCTATCTGGGAGATGAATTTACGTTTAGTGAGCAGAGAAATCTCATTCTAGAAGTCTTGATTGTAATTGTAACATCTCTTCTTGATACTCTCTCCCTTTGCAAGGCTATGGCAATGGTGTGCGTGTAACCAGAAGCCATTACAACAAATTGGTTCATGGTAATGAACGTGCTCACAGTGCATTGCCTAACAACGCAGCGTATGTGAATGTGAGGACAGTACATACAAATGGTTCAAGAGTTCAGGAGAAAAATGTGGCTACTCGCTGCCGTACGTTGCCTGGGCCCATAGCTGAGAAAGATGCAAGCAAAGCTATATACGTGTAGAGGTAGTTCCTTGGTCCTTTGTTTGGTGTCAGATTATTTCATCCGATTTAAATGTCATTCTGCTACATGGGCTTTACTACATTGTTTGCTGTAATGCACTGATGATAACATTTGTGATGAAGGCAACATCACCCAACTACTTTTCTCATCTGTTCTCTTTCTGTCTTGTCAGTGTACAGCCATGGAGGTTATTTTTCTGCATCTTTTTATATTTCATGCTTTGTCTGTCCATAGGCTTATCTCACTTTACCATAAATTGTGCAGCCTGCTTATCTGTCTGTGCTCTTAATCTACGTGATGTATTCAGAAGTATTATAGGTTGCCTACCTCCTCTGCTCTAACTCTTTGTTTCCCAGCTCTGTATCATTGTACTTTTTTTTTTTCCTTATCCTGCTGCAAATTCCCCTTTCCAGGTTATTAACATACAAAACATTTACAATTCTTTCTGTTGTTTCTGTGCTGATAACTGAAAATTGCTTCAAGTCTTCCAAGTGAAATCCCAGCCTCTGAAGTAGAGACTAAAGACACCTGCCCTTCTCAGCTACCAGAGAAAGCAGAGCCTTTGAATGCTATGGGGTCTAAAGACAGCTTTACCACCCCCCTAAGATATTTTGACTCTCTTCTAGCTACTGACAGGGGTTCTGAAAAAGAATTAATTAGATACCACATGTGATTATGTCATTCTGAATGAATAATAATTGATTTTTTAAAGGGTTTTCCATGTTATAATTTAGTTAGGCTCTTACAGAATTTCTTTGACTCGCCCATTCCAAATGGTCGGTAGATTTTTCTCCATCCTGTTTATGGATTCCTTAAAGGTCTTTGAAAATTTATCAGTGTCTCCCTCACCTAAAACAATGCAATTCGACCACTTTCTCAATCCCAAGTCTTTTATGTTAATTCTCTTAAGTTTTCCAATACAGGCTTCAAAACTTAAGGACTGGAATTTCATGTGTTTTGTTTGTTTGTTTCCTCACCTTCATTCCTACTTTCTTTCAAAAGCTTGGGAATTTACATCAATTTCTTACAGCATTTATCTCCCATTTCCCCAGCAACAAGGAAACATCAAATTATTATTTTTTACTTAGGCACTAAGTAATCAAATGGGTGCTATTCAGCAAAGCATACGTGCACGTGTCTGGGTCGCATCAACGTAGTTAAACAGCATTTCACTCTGGCCTTAGTAAATAACCTTTACAAGTTCTTGAAGCCCTGACATTTTACATTCAAGGATTTGACAAATGCTTTATTATTTACATCCATCTTTTATGCACTTTCCCTTCAGTCTCCACATCTGCTTTCCACCTACTTATTCCATCTCTTTGCTTCATAATCTTCCTTATCACTGTGTTTTATTCTTGATATGTGCTTTATCTGTCCTTTAATTATTCTTCCCTTATTTTAGCTTCTAGATTGCATTCATGACAGCTCACTCCCGTTCATCTGCTCTCAATCGTGTTCTTCCAAACCTTGGTCTATGGAATTTACACATCCTTACTTCTCTTGCTTTTGGTTGTATCTTATATTCATCCATCCAAAGCATTTACAGACGCTCATCACCACGCATCTAAATGCCAATTGATTAAATTACAGCCAGTACTCTTTGGATACCCTCTCACCTCCTCATCCAATTATGTCTGGACACTACCGAAAATGAAAGGTCAGCTGCTGCCCCTAATCTGTTTGCACAACTCCCCACGGAGCCCCGGGTGACTCATTCCTACACAAGGGCTCCCAGCCTGTCACCCTCTTACGAGACTGTTTTACAGCAGACGAAGTGAGACGAACAAAGCAGCGAATCAGGCCCCACACTCCCCGAAGCACAAGGCAGCATCTGTGCGTGCACTGAACAGACACTTGTGACCCATCACGTACACTGACAGCCCCCAGTCCTGCAACCATTTCTACACGGAGGGGCCTCACCTTAGGCTGGAGGTGCAGGGTGTGCTGCAGTGACACCTCTCCGTCACACAGAGGACAGGGAGCCTGCCAGCGTGGGGACATCTGCACGCACAAAACCTGCTGTGGAGGGAGGGTGGAAATCACAGGAGGTGAAAATTGGGCAAACTTGCAATGGGAATGGAAGGTAAGGGAGGATAAAGGATCCAAATGTGCATCTCAGCCTGTCAAATGCTAGTTATAGCTCCCCAGCTAGAAAGAAGGATGGCACAATGGTGTCGTTCATACACATGCAAGGACTGGCAGTATTCCCTCCACAGAGGGCTTGCATCAGTTTTTTGACTTTATATTGAGCTCTATCCCCATCAAACACCCACGTGAGCTCCAGTCCCAGAAAGTACAGCTCTCCAAATGCTAGCACTTGTGTTCTGGGAGAGCAGCGAGATGCTGCAAGCTCAGGACATCACCCCGTCAGCGATCACTGCAGCTGGAGATGTGTAAGCCATGCTCCCACCTGCAGCTTCATTTGAAGAGGCTTTTAACTAAAGCTGGGGGTCGCTGGCCTGCGAGCCCCACAAAGCTGACCAACAGCCACCTGCAGCACCTTTGGCAGATGAATAGGAACACACTTTAGAAACAGAGCTACCGGGGAGGCGGGGTGGAAATCATCAGCATCATTTTCCAGTGAACACTATCAGAGACATTCAGGCCACAACCCCATAACACAACAAATGTTAACATATTTGCTGTCTCAACGGATTCTGCCACAGCCTTTCCACGTGCTCACGAGCACATAAATTACCTAATCAGGCTTTAGAGAATGTTTTTCATCATTCCCTACATGCACAAAACACATTCAGGGGAATGAAGATAGTTTTGTAAGGAAGCAGCCAGGGGAGCATCCCTGCAGCCTGATCCAGCCCAGCTAACGTGGATTATACTCACCAGCCACCAAGCTAAATTCACGGACACCTGTATATCTAAAGATCTTGAAAACAAGGTACCAAGTGGACTACAACATTTCACTGAAGCCGTGACTAATTTTCCAACTCGTAAAGCCCAGTGGGTCTCAGTAGCCCATGCAGGCAGGCCTGTCAAAATGTTTTCATACTGCCTGAAAAAGTGTAATTGCCATTTGCTTTTTCTGGGGTTGAAATTCAGTATTAAAACCACGTATTACCCAAATACAGTTTCCAAAGGAACTGGGGATTCTAATAGTTTAATGACTGTCTCCTAGAGTTCATTTTTCACTTTTCAATAATTGGTTTTTCAGTTGCATTTGCATAGAGTACATGTAAAACTCCATAGCCCATTAAGTTAATCACAACATGAAGCTAATAAGCATGGACACGCAAAGATGTACCTAAGCCCAGATCAATTTTTGAAGCAGTGATTTGAAGTTGCTACAGAATAACTGCTCCTCGAGCCTGCCAATTTGATAGGTAAGAACATGTTTTAAAGAATTGAAATTTTACACTGCTGAGAATAACCTGTAGTTATTCAACATACTTATCTTCTAAAGAAACTGAAGAAAGAGAATTAACAAACCTCCCCCCAACACACTTTGAGAAGAGGATTGTAGTGATAGTTCAAGCAATGTAACCACCAGTTTCACTTCTGCATTTGCTTTTCCCCTCTCCATCTTCCACACAAGAGCACGCCACCCGCAACAGGCTGAGAGCATTAAGGAATGATGCTCTAGAGCGTCCAGCTCTGCACGGCCTCTCACACATACTGCTGTTCAGCACCACATTTCCAATTACATCTCAACCAACGTGACTCTGAGGAACTCCTATCTATCAGCAGGTTCCTTCAGCTCTCACAGCCTGGCTTGGATTCACATTTTTCCAGCCCCTACAGCCACTGAGCGGCCACACACACACACTGGCACTCTTCACGCTTCGCTCCAGCTGGCCCCAAAACCACCCACCGATCCCAGACAGGTTGGCCAACCCTGCCCAGGAGGCTGGAACCATCTCCTAACCCAGCGCAGAAGGCACACGCCTCTCCTGCCTTCCGAGAATGGGAGATTTCCATGGGAAACTTTCCACTTTGCCACTTCGCAGAACAGTTCTGTGCCGCCGGCTTCCCATCTGCCTGCCTGGAAGGCTTCACTCCATCCTGTTCTTCAAAAACAGGGTTTTGTTCTGGAAAGCCATGCCTGGGAAAAACAACCTCGGCTTTCTCTACTTTTTTTTTTTTTTCCAAAGAGCGTTTCATCCCGATACAGAACGGGATGTTTTTTAAAAAACACGCCCTTTCTCCCCGTGCGAAAAAGGGATTTCCATTTTCTGGCAAGGTCTATATGCAAGGACTGAAACAGAATAGATGATGTCAGAGCTTAAGAGCTTTCGGGATGATAGTTTTGTGGCGGCCAGAGCTGCTTTCTTTTGAAGCTTAAGGATTTGAACGAAATTATGGGAACATAGCCAAAGGCGCTTTGTTCAGTGCTGGCTTTAGAGGGGTGGGGGCTTGGCAACAGACATCACTGCTTTTCTCAGCAATAATATTAAATACATTTGAAGGTATTTTCTTGTTTTTCCTGTTGATTTGCAGAATGGGACGTTATTGAAAATATGTAATATAGATGAGCAATCAAGGTGGTGTTGGGCAGGAGATGCATTTCCTCTGATGGGAGAAGCACCAAAGCACTGACTCAAGTACTCTGGCTTTTCCTAGGAGGTTCAACAAGATTTGGCACAGGCCTCCCTTTAATGCCACGGCTACTCTTTATTTCTCTGCAATTATTGTGATATGAAGCCTTAATTTTGTTGTTGTTGTTTTGGTTAATCATGACATCATGGGTGGAAACAGGGCAAAGCAAGCAGCCCCACAGGGAAATAAAAATCAATCCAAGCCGCTCATTAAAAGGTAAACCGTCAATAATCTTTGTCAGGCCTTTTTATCTTGGGTTTTAGCACAGTGTGATCCCTAAGGCAGCATGTGGTATTGAGATTTAAAATGGCTCCTACTTTTCACATCTCCATCAGGAAGATTAACTCCTTCAACGCAGGCTGAAATTACCCTGATTCTAATCAGCACATAAAAATGGCACAGGATTAAAGGGATCATTTTGTAACAGCTTTTCTATATCTGTGCTGACAGAGAAGGAAAAATCAGCTTCTGAACTTGATTGAAATGGTGCAGGTCAGAAATATCTCCATAGACAGAGCCTCCACAATGAAAACTCAGATCAAAATCTGACCATTTTATACTTCAAGCATTTATATAGAAAAGATTAAAGTGAGCGTGGGGGGTTTTCATAACATTTCAAGTTTTTACATGAACAATTTGCTCTGTAATTTAGGAAAACACCAGAAAAGTTTATGTGGAAAGATTATCTTAACATTTGATATCAAGACTAAAGATCCTTCTATCAATTTTCTGGGACCGAGCCTCTCTGAAATTAGGGTGAACTATCATATCATTACCATGGAGTTAATTACAGAAGTGATGACAGCTCGTTTCAGTAGGAGTAGTGCTGTTCCATCCACGTATTATGAAAAACAAGCTTCACAAAGAAACATTTATTGTGTTCTTTGCCACAAAGCTTTAAGCAGATTGCCAGCTTTTTGCCTACGTGTCCTCCTCCCCCGATTTACTGCAGTGGATAAAGCACCATTCCAAAATCATGGGGTTTGTTTTCCTCTCATCCTATTCCTTAAATTCTCAATCTAGAGCTTGTGCATATGGAAAGGTGTGGCTGGTGCATACACAGATCAAGCCTAACCATTATGTTGTGCTTCAAGCGAGTAGAGATTTCCATATGGAAATGGAGTGACAACTAAGTCTGGATTCCACCTGTTCAGGACTGTCTGGAATAAGGATCTCAAACTCTATTACACGATGACTAGGATGAATAATCAAAGTATTGGTTAATAGATCCAATTTTATCCCTGAAAATTGTTTTGCTAATGCAATGAACCCAGGATGTTGATTGTTTGTGATGAAGGTATCTGAGGTCACTGGAAAGGGTTCCCTTTCTCTGCCAAGGCCCCCCTAACATGGCACAGCCACCTTCACAGCTCCTGAAGGAGCTGCAGGCCAGCAGAACACACTCATGTTTCTCATGCAAGTATAGAAGTCACTAAAGACTCCCCCCGAAAAGCCACCTGCCCTTTCACAAGCTCTCCATGGGGCGAGAGTGGGCCTGTTAAATACAGATGAATTTATTCAAGGGTGATAATAAAACTTTTCTAGAAACCCTGGGATCTGTAACAGGGGGAGCAGCAGAGGAGAAGTAAACCAGAAACATTTAATTCTCAGTTATGAAATACTTCAGGAAAACACAAGGAGCTGACACACTTCAGAATCGTCCTACAGCCAGCCTTTCTTTACACGACCCTTCGACTCCAGCGGTGAGGTAGGATTACAAATAAAACCCATCACGAGCGCACAAGCTCACGACAGAAAAAAAACCACCTAGTTTTGCAATGCAGCTTTCAAGTGATCACATTAAAAAGACAGTAAAACAGGAAAGGAATGCAGCTTATGAGACTTGTCTTATGAGACAAGAACACTTTGTATATTTATCAGAGACCTCCCCTATGTGGAAAAGCGCCGAACCAAACACGACAGCAAAACCCATCTCCACTGAGGTATGCACCTTGCTTAATCAACACTTTTTCTTTTAGCTCCTCAGTTTGAATCGAGAGCTAAAAGTATGCTGAATTATTTAGCTTGTTGCTGCTGGATAACATATTAGGATAATCATCTGCTGTATTTACAATACTGAATAGGTTCCGATTTTCTGCTGTACTTCGCTTGGGATGAGAACGTTGAAAAAGAAATGCAAAGTTTGATATTGTTTTGTTTGGGACTGGAAGGGTCTAATTTAGAAGTATCAGTAATCTAGGTGGTCCAGGGCTGGGTGCACTGTGGGACTTAGGGCATGGCAAGATGCCCAGCAGGCAGTGCCCGGGCAGGTGCCCCAGCCTGGAGCTGGGCACTATCATTTTCCTGGTGCTACAAGAAAAGGGGCTTAGAAACAAGGCTCCCCACCACAGTCTGGTGTCAAGCTAAGCAAGGGGAAAATGTTCAAAACTCTACCTCTCTCTGGAGCCCTGAAAACCTGCATTAAAAAAAGACATGAAACTGTGTTTCACTCTGGAGCCTACATACAGGTACTGAAAGTGTCTTTTGATGCAGGCAGATGGCTCAAGTCTTTCTTTTTAAATTGGTAGGAAGGGATGGCTTGGGAAAAGGAAGACGATGGTCTTTCTGTCCTGAAATGAGAAGACTCACCCTTTTCCAGCAAGCCTTTGTAAGCCTAAAGGCAGCACTCGCAGCCACTTCACAAGAGTTACAGTCACAAGGTTAATTGGCAAAAGGGACAAGGGTGGTCCTTGACTTTCAGCTAAGAAATGACTTTTGAACCACCTGAAGTTGAAGTTAATTTTTGTTTCATGCTGGATTTGAAAATATTTAATAGCAATCAACTCTGGGCTGATCAAACAAGCAATCAGCCAGAAAAGGCTACCAGAAGTGTGATCCTGGACCAGATCCAGAAGCAATATGAGAAAAGCAGTCAAAGAAATCAAGTAAAAAGCCAGGTGAACAGGCAGACACCAGAACATACATATGTTGTTGTTCAGTTTGGCATCTGGGTATTGCAGATGCCAGAAGAGCAGGAGTGCCTGGGACCTCCAGAGCAACAGACACAGCGCCAAAAGGAATTTCCAAACTATAACCACATTTTCCCTTATGATTTGCAAGTAGCAAAGCCCAAGCCCCACAGCTCGGCCACCCCTCTGCACCCACACAGGCTTGGACAGCCAGAGCAGGAAGCTGATTCGTTTACAGCTTTGAAAGACACAACACCAATTTTCTGTGATTAACTCCAAAATGAAGCAGATGCCTGTTCCTCACTGAGGTCCACTACCTGATCCTCCTGCCATAAGTAGGTATCTAGTTCCAAAGAAGAACAGAAAGGAAAAGGAGGAATTAAAACCTGAGGTTGTGTTTCCATTGATGTACATGCATCTAGGAAGACAGACTGCAGAAGAGACAAGAGTGTTCGGGCAAAGTTAAACTATAAGGTTGCAGCTCACTGGGACAGAAGTTCACTAGAGAGAAATAGGAATCCCTGTGAAGCTCACACAGAAGATGTATTGCCTTCCCCACCTCCCCTTCTATACATGCTATCTGAGCTTCTCCATCCTCCAGGAACAGTCACCTGGTTCCAAAGCCAGGCAGCGTGTGACCTGTTCCCTGGGCAAACACAAAGTCATTGCTGTCTAACCAACAACCCCTGTGCTATCAATAGCTCTGAGTCACTGCAGTCTCACCCCAAGAACTCAATCTGCAGTACTGAGATGAGCCGTGTAAAGGACCTGCACATGCAAGTGCCCCAGGAGGATAAAATGAAGTGTTAGTCCGGCACACGTCGATCTGTGTCACATTTTGGGGTATTAAACATTGTGTTCAGGCAGAGCCTGAATCCAGATCCTCATCTAAGATTAGCTGATATAAATAAATAGGTACTACAGGGCAATTGAAATCAAACTCTCTCTGCTACAGTGACTTACATCAGCTGAATCCTGGCCCCATGTACCAGCGTATTTATGAAAAAGATCTTGGAGGCAATAAAAAAATAAAAAAATTGGTGTGCTACACTCATTTGCTAGAGGCTATGAAAAACTAAAACGGTATGAAAACTGATTCCCAGAACACTTGACACAGTTCAGAAGTACAAGGAAGAATTAGACAGTTCCCTTAGTGATGGCAGGGACTGAATACATTTGATAAAACAGAGGTGCTGTACAGTTTGAAGTGAGAAATTGTAATCTCAGACAGACAGACAATTCCACTGTTGCTAGCTACTGATGCTGTGGAATTCACTTGTTAACAAGATAGAGCAATTTTTCTTGTAATGCAGACCCCTGAAAACATTTGCATTTCAAGCAAATAATAAAGGCAGAGATTGAAATCTGCTAATTTCACCTGCAATCTATCTCCGTCTGCGCTACCGTTATGAAATGCAACAATACCACTGAGCACATGAACATCTTAACTCTGGCATTTCAGAGGAATGTTATGCTGAAAATTGTGCATCTTTGCCTGTGAGATTTCTGGAACACTCACCGTAGTCCCTTCAAGTTATTCCATAAACTATCTACCAGACCATATGTTTGCTGCCTACAAGTCTGGGCAGGAAATGTCCGGTAGGAGCCACATCTGAAAGGAGGAAGCAGCAGCAGCCAACAGCGCTCCCGTCACTAATCTGCATTTGCAAATGCCACGTTGGAGTTGGCAAATGAAGCACTTCAAGTGCAAATAGCTGTGAAGACATTTGTGTGTAGCACTAAAACTGACGGGTAGACGCTGGGTTTGTTTCTGCTTTATCTTAGAGAAGTTACCTAGTTGGTGGTAGAACAAAGCCACTTTCCCAGGATTTTTTTATTGAAAAAGATGATTCTTACATGGAAAAATCTGACTTGTCTTCTACGTGTTCATTGATGCATAGCTACTTACAAAACTTGTGCTCACCAACCCTAACGATTATAAACACTTAGCCTGGGAATTACAAACACACCTCTCCAGGCACTACGGTCCTAGAAGTTCGAAGCGCGCTCATTACACGTGGCTGTGAAGTTTATGAAGCGCATGTTGTACATTTAACCACATAGTCAATCTTTCCTTTATGAAGTAGTTTTATCTTGAAGCTGATTTTAGAATTCGTTTAGATATGTTTCAAGAAATCTTCAAGCTTTATATATTAATACATTGTACTCGGAATAATGAGTGCATTGTATGTGTGCAGTTAGTAGAGCACGCGCAAGACGATGTTTTCCAGGAGCAAATCTGTATAAATAAGTCTAAGGCTGGGATAAATCAACACAAAAGATTAAATATTATGATCTGAGCTTGCATTTACAGGATATAATTCCCTTCTGATGAAACAGAGTTTCTGAAATGCGTCTCTGTCACTTATCATTAACACTGACCAGACATAACCCCAAGATTATGCTAATATAAGACAACATTCAATTAGCATACAGAGTGCTCTCTAATCAAGAGCCCACGCAGTATTAGCAAAGTTGGAGATATATTCCCCCCCCCCGTTCTATGCTTTACTTTGTGAAGAAAATATTCCACAGTTACTTCCTTTTAAAACTCAAGGAGTACTCTTTAGTTGATAGCAGTCGATAACGTACTGCCGGGGGAAGCTGCTGGACCATACTGGTGCAGTAGATTTCACTCTTCACCAACACATTCCCCTTCATCCTACCCAGTGCGATCATCAGTCTAATTCATCTGCAGAAGAACTTGAAACATGAAATGCTTGTGGGCCACGGAAAGCTCTCCTTGTTCAACCAAAAATACCAGTTGATCCCCTCATCCTCCAAAAGCTTTCTGACGTGGAGATGCCAGGCTGAGCAGACAGCCGAGCTGGGGCCTCCCGCTGCAGGAGGGGGCAGAAGCTGACAGAGCAGGTGCAAAACTCAGCAAAGGCAAAAAAATCAGCACAACCCCTCTGATCCCAAATGAGGATTTATCTCCGGAGGGATATTTTAACAAATTGTCACTTCCCAACACATTTCAGTTACCAAAGTAACCCACCCACTTGCCCAGGGGACTCTGCTTCCTGCAGCTGTGGCTCGCCCTAGGAAGAAGCCCAAGTTTTTCAGCTCTTTGGTTAAAAATTAAGCTGTTCAGCCAAGCGCTTGTCAAGGAGTCCTGAACCGGTCTTAAAACAACTCCAGAACCTCTGAAGGCAGACTGCAAGTGCAGCCAGGCAGTTTTACAAACCTTCCCAAGCAACTCTCCCCCCATTTTTAACACCAGTGTTGAAAACAACATCTAATGAACATGGGGGTTAGTCGGTGGTGGTTTCACTGAAACATCCATCGGTTTGCCCCGTTGTTTCATGGTACAGAGTTGAAGAGAGCAATCAGAAGGACTAATAATCACGGGATCTAAAAGCTTGGGATTTTAAAGTTCCCTAAACACAAAAGTAACTAAAAACTACTCTGTTTCCAGTACCTGATCCAACACGGAACCAAGCTGCAGCACAAAACTTGCCTTTTTAGCTATGTTTCAAAGTAAACACTTGTGACTGATCCCTGTTTTATCCTCGCCTCCCACATCGCCATATGGCTACGGATGTTTCAAACAGACATTATTCCAATAGCTCATTACTTACCATCTTGTGCTGAAGAAGAAAAGCTACAGACAGTTTTGACAAAAACAGCAATTGCCTAAAAATGTGAAGTATCACAGTCTTGCGTCGTCTTGGACGTTTTTAGTCTGGTAACAAGGATCGGCGCTAATGCTGCACGTAGAGAGGAGTGAATCAGCACGTCTGCACCGACTTCGCCGCGGCCCCAACAGTTTGCACTAGCAGAGGCTCTAATCTTGCCTGATTTAATACAGAACAGACATTTCTAGTGTGAATTCAGCACACGTCCAGCCTAATTAAAGGCAATATCCTCTCACTTCGCTATGCTTCAGTATTTCTTAAGTGGTACACAAAGGTAAAACTACAATTTATACATTGACCATGACATGGTCTGGAGGGAAGCAAACCCTCCAGTCATCAGGGCATGATAGAAGGCAGGAAGCAGCCTTCATGGTCTCGGTGATCCCAGGAACCTGCAACTCTGAATTTAATGGGTTTCCCTGTGTTACAGCCCAAGGCTCAACCAGACCTTTCCAGCAATGAGGAGAAAACAGACTCTTCTTCCAAGGAAGAGGTAGGCTGCTGCAAGTCATCACATTACTGCTATTCAACCCTTGTTGGCCAAGCCTCATGAAACAACCACGCACACACCCTTCCAGATGTGCCTCCCTGGTTAAGCTAAACACTTACGAACCTCTTGAGCAAATGCATTTCACAGAGCTGGC
>JANHFX010008018.1:58478-109773 GCA_027560015.1 Chloroceryle amazona
AAGCTGAGTAGATCTGAGGAAATGAAAAGGCTGTGAGGAATAAGGAAGGGAGAACACAAAATTTGCTGTGTCTCATCTTTCTGTGAGATTTTACTGTTTTACCACCTGTTTCATAAGCAGATGGAGAACAACATCAGTTATAAGCAGAAGGAGGCCCTTCAGCTTACAATTAAGTGGTTCTGCCTGTATCCTTTAGAGGTCAAGTACACACAAAGTCATGCATGCTTCTGCCAATTTCAGAAGTGTCAAATAAGGCACTTAATTAGCTACAAAGCTTGCTAATGAAGGTCAGCTCTCTGCTACTCCATCCTAGCTCAGACAACCTTCCTCTTCCAGCCTATCCTGCTCTTACGTGACCCTGCAAACACCAGTCCTTTTGCTACAAGGAGGCACACACGTACTGGAGGCCCTGATTCCAACACACATCAAAACCTGCCAAGAGCCGGCAACATGATTTCTAGTCCTTTGGCAAGCTTTACTGAAGAGCTCCTCTAGCAACATCTGGCTGACAAGACAGGCATCTGGCAGGCCACTGCCATGTTATTGATGAGGAATGCTTGGGTTTTAAACACAATGCCTGATAGCTGAAATATGTGATCATAACATTCCATATATAATATTATACAACAGACATCAGATATGTAACATTTTGGATATGCACACGTGTGTATACGTATATAAACATGCATAAAGTAATTAACAAAAATCTATGGCTGCCTTTCAAGGGCAGAAGGCAATGCAGACGTGGAAATTCTGATGCACTAACACAGAGCCAGTCCAACCTCAGTGCACAGGGGTGGCAACGCAGGCAGCCGGAGTAGACTCGCTTTGTGCCAGATCAGAATTTGTGTTATTTGAACAAAAGATGACAAAATACTAAATGAGAGTTCTTATTTTTAAAGCCCTACAGAAGATATTCCAAATAATGCCTTCAAAACCATACAAGAAAGACTTGAAACAAATCAAGATAGATCTGCATTTGCACGAGAGGTTTTGAGTGCGAGGTATTAGCAAGGGAAATACGTGTTTTGATCGTGATAGGACCAGCCAGGCATTTGACTTCAAAGTACACTAAGCTAGAGCCTGCCCTCAGGTTAGATGCTCAGTGAAATTAAATACAGTACTTAATCAGAAGTTAATGTCTGCGACTCCTCAAAAGGTCAGCCTTCTTGCATGCACAAGTTTTCCAAGTCAGTGGCTTCAGAAGGAAGGCTGCATTCTTCTCACAATGTCTCTGGCATGACTTTCCATCCGAACTGAGGGTTGTTTATGTTTACTACTTATAGTATGCCACTCCTGCTTCAGAATAAAAACAATTAGAAGAAATTCCACACCCTGGCTTTCTCCCCTCAGAGGAGATTTCACCTTCTTTAGAGAAGAAAGTCTAGGGTTTTTTTTTCCTAACGATCCATGATAAAGAACAGGCTTCATTTATTGTAGTCATTTAAGAAGTTTAAAGTTTTGTTGTTCTGTATTTTTCAGGCTTCAAGTGACATTCTTCCCCGTGATCTGGACTAGTGAGGTTCCTGAGCGTAGGGCTATTCCCAGACTGTGACAGCCCTGAGTTCAGGTGGGTCTTCAGTGAGGAGGTAGAACAAGAAGCATGTCCAGCAGAAGAGATGGGCAGGCTTGAAAGCATGCTGGGAGAGCAAGAGAAACCCAAGGCACACGCTTTCACTGCTACCAGAACGAGAGAAACCTTCCCACCTATAGTTTGTTAAAATTTCATGTAGAATGGAAAGAAAAGCAAAATAATCCCAACTGGTTCAAACTGCCTTGGGATTTAGAAGGGAGCAGAGTTTTTCCCTAAGCAGCTCCATCCTCACTTCCCCTAAACAGGGGCAAAGCAATGTTAATTCAAGCTCTCCAGTTCAGCCTGAGTCACATCTGCTTCATTTTCTGTAATATTAAGTGACGTTACCTACATTTTTCTGCTACTACACTACGAAGATGGAAAGAAGAGCTCTCTAAACCACCAGCAAACTCCCACAGGTCTTAGAGGCAGAACTTCATAAATTGATATTATACACAGAGGTTGCTGAGAAACTTGCCCTTAACATCAGTGTTGCTCTTGGACTAGGAACCAACTTTGCTGTACACCAGATATACTGTCACTAATTATCTTTTTAACTTCATAAAAGCTCAGAACATAATGAATTTGTGCAATTTTACAACAGCACCTGCTTAACAAAGCCAACGGTCACAGCGGTGCAGGAGGTACGTCGAAAGGTTGCAGGAACGTGATTTTGTTTAACAGAAGCATGGAATCAGTTTGAGAACTCCTGTTCCCATCAGAAAGCTTCTCTGAATTAAAAAAAAGTTCAGAAGTTCACATGAACTCTGTTTCCAGGAGCTATACTGTGATTAAAATTCTGGTATTTTTTCTATTTGACAACATGGCTTTAAAAACATGAGACACAGCAAAAACAACCACCACAAAAACAAGACAAAACAAAAGAGAAAAATATAGATTGTATTAAATTCTTTTCACTACAATGCAAGCCTAGAAAGAAATGGACAGAGATATTGAGGGCTTACTCTCTTTTTTTTAAATAACTAAATAAAATGAAATCCAGACAGCAGCCAGCTAATAATCTTATAATGACTTCAGCTCTGCATTCTCCAACTCTTCTTTTTCTCAGTCACACACCAAACACTTATATGGCACTTTTTCTACTATGAATTTTAATAAAACCAGCAAAAGAATTGGGAAATAAGCTAATTTTTCTACATGCCTCTGGCAAACAGGAAGAATTCAAGAATAAGTTAAAAGATATCTTTCTGCTACCGAAAATTCATTTTCCATAACAAGACACTGTCATCTTCCTGAGGAGCCTGTAATTCCAAGATAAAGATGAAAAGATGTTGTTTTATCATAATGACAAGTATCTGCATCCATATTTATTTTGTGCTCCGACATCACCGTACAGTTTGTATTGTCATGGTACATTGAAAAGTAGGAAAACATTCAGATATTTCAATAACAAGAGAATAAAGGATAAAGTACCATAGGGAAACAGCATAGCACAATAATTTCTGAGTATCCCTAGGAAAATATTTGACCCACATAGAGGGAACGGCGAATGTAGTTTGTTTCCCTGCAACTGCTTTTTCCATTTTCCAGTGGCCAGCTCCCACATTTTAATCACCAAGCGCTACAGCTTTCCCTGCCAGGCGGCCGCTCTGCTCCGGCTGCGTGAACACAACGCGGCCCAAAGCCAGCAAGCACGGACAGGGACGACCCCAGAAAGTGGGCAGCTAGTTTAGGATGCCCCAGGTGCCCAGATCTCACCCGCCTTGGTGGGTGTAGTACTGCTTGGCCACTGGTTTGACAGCACCCGGGTGAACACGGGGCAGCATTTTTGGGTACGAGAACTCTGGAAGCAAATCTGGAATTTTCTCAAAACCCCCCAAACAATAGCAGGTAACTCCTCCCGGTAAATGGCTTAATCACTTTTCTGATAAAATTCAGCGTGGCTGCCTTGGAGATGTCTTACTTGCCTGTTACACCGCTATATACATGTCAGATAGCATTATGTTAGTGGCTTAACTTCCCCCTTGTTTATAAGCTCACTGAGGTTATCTTTTCACCTTCTTGTTTAAATAAATTCTGAATGTGTCAGTATCAGTGCCTCTACCACAGATTAATAGAATCAGCCAAAAGGATAGCTGACATTTTTGTTGCCATAGAAACTGGTCATGATGTTACACAGCTTGTCTAGTTCCCATTTGCCATATATCTAGCCAGCTTCTGAACACCGTCCCCTTTTGTTTCATGAGGAATTACATTAAAATATTAAAATATAATTCCATCTTAGTTCAGTCCCCATTCTGTAGCAAAGAGGATTATAGAATATTAAGATACTTCCTAAGGAAAGTGCAAAGTGATGATAATATTGCTGTGTGGCTTATGTGCATTCCAGATTAAATAAGAACGAAAATACAAGCGGAGTAATTTATCCCAGAGCCCTATATCCCAGTTATCCTCCATTCAAGTATCTCCATCAGCTTCAAATAAACAGGCTTTTCCTCGCAGAACCTCAAAGTGGATGTACTTCAAATATGATTGTACAAGACAAAAAAAAAACAACCCAAACAAACAAAACCCCCAAACCAAACAAAAAGACATTAGCAAAGAATTATTTTAAATACACCATCAACATTTTTCTGCATAATGGGTAACCTTCTCAGTGCTGCTATCAGGCTCCCTTCTCCACAGAGGCATCGCAGCCTCGAGAGAAAGCCACTCACATAGAATTAAGATGTGAAGTTTCAGCACTTAGCGATGCAGTGTGGATGTATATTGTGCCAGAGGGCACTGTACACTTGGAGAAAATGCAAAGCAACTCAAGCAAGAGCAATATCTAAGGACTCCAAACTGTCATGGCCATCTTCCACCTCTCTGAGACAGACTAATTCTTGTTATTTTAGTGAAGCCCACTTGCTAATACAGGGATTAAGGTGAATAATAGATTTCAGGCAGTTCATTTTCCCCTCCTTTAATCTACATGAAAATCAGAGCTGAAGGAGGCAAACTCCATCACACAGGGTGCTACACAAGCAGACAGCAGCTCCTGCTCTAAAGGGACTTCTCCCAGCCAGTGCACCAACATCTGGACATCACTCTGGTCACCCGGAGACATCCACACCTACCCACATTCTGGTTACTTTGATTTGCAGGTAAACAGCCATGTCATTGACACCACTACCAAAAATCCATCCCAGTCACTGCAACAATCCTACCACCGAGTTTGATTTTTATTGAGATCACTAAGCACCATTTTGTTCTGATTTTTACTGGTCAAGTAAGCACAGACCACTCCTTACTGTGGCCAGGGACTTGCCTGAGTTGCCCTCAGACACTACAGTAACAAGTACGAGTAGACAAATAAAACAACATCGAAACTCCTCCCTGTTTTCCATACTTTCAAGCGCAGTCGCAGGGATTGCTTTCTCAGGGTTTGCTGTTGTTGCAGCCATGCAAGAATCTTCTGCAGAATGTCTATTCTACTTCACCCATGAACATGCAAAGAGCCCCTGACAGATGTCAGACATGAAGCAGAAATTCTGCCCCGAGCAAAGCACTGGATGCTCAAGCGTACAAGTGGCACACCGTGGCCTTTGACTCGGAAGATATTCATGCCCAGCATCAGCCCTTTATTCTCCCTACAGTTCATAATTATGCTCCACTTGGGGCACAGCAAGACCAAGCACATGTTGCTGTCAGGGTTAGCTGCAGAAAGTCCTCTGAAGCAGCCCTGCATCTGCTGAGCAGTATTCCTGTTCCCTTCCCTGGGATGTCCCTCTCCATGTCACTCCAAAAAGAACTTAGCCACAAAAGCCAGGTGGCAGCTGGTTCCCACACGGCTGTGTGGTGTGGAAATGGAGAAAGGCAAAGTTGTATGAGGCTTGTTGGACTCAAGGCTCTTTCCAGCACTAGAACAGTCCCAAGAGCAGGTATAGGGGATTCAAGGGGATGTGGGAACTACAGTCTCATACCAGTGTTTAAAGAAAGGAAAGAAACCAACCCAAACCAACGAGGTACAACCCCTGCGAGAAGCACAGTAAGTCACTCTCCTTCCCAAAAGCCAAAGAGATGTCCCAGGGACATCCTTTTGAGAAGTCCCTGACAGAGAAACCCCAATCCAGTCTGGAGCAATTCCCATTTTATAAATGTTACCCGATCGTATCTTTCCAAATACTCCAATCTCATCGTTTGTCCAAGAGAGGACTAAGAGGGAAGATGAAGAATAACAAGGTTTGTTGAACAATGCAAACCGCAGAGGAAGCTGCTTGTTGTCTTCAGTTTCCTGGGTTTGATGCTCAGGTTAATTTTGCATGCCTGGTTGCATCAGCATGTTGAGTTATGCAATGCAGCAAGCTGTCGCACCGTACAAAGCATGACGTATCATCTCATCGATGCATGAAATTAAAAAGATGTGGTTTGCTGGGTCACCCACAGATAAACGAAACTTGATTTTCAGTCAATCTCCTTTTAATTATATTTAAACTTCCCAGATGGGGGAGGGAGGATAAAAAAAAAAAAGATGGTTCAAATACCTGCTCATCGGTAGTAGTAAATAATTCCAGCCTGTCAATGTTAAAAGCTGGTGCAGCAGTAGGGGTATTTTCTTGCCACTTTTGATACACTGATGAAGAAGTAATCATGATGCTTGTTTGTCCCATCCCAGCAAGGCAGGTGGGGAGCAGAGCAGCCTTCATGGGGTGGCAGGAGCCTGCTTCAGCTTATTTACCCTAAACCAACCCACACCTGGAGCTGGAGTGCCGGCACCTGTGCTAGAGCATGGTTGGGGACAGTGGGCTTGTCTTGCTGAAGTTGGCAGAGGTGTCTGGAGATCTTCCCTGCTCAAGGCTGACTGAGTCCAGCTGGCCTTTGAGGATCTCCAAGGACAGAGACTCCACAACCTGCCTTGGAAACCACCAGCTGGCAGAAACAGCAGTAGGAAATAGTTGCTGGGAATGGTTCAGAAAGCACCTCTATTAGCAAACCCTGGTTGGGAGGATCTAGAGGGGCACTACACGCGCTCTAGTGCAGACTGAAGAGCTCACATTATTGAATTTACAGTTGCTACCACTGGAGCCTGTACTTCAGGCATGCCACTTAGCTATCCCTCCCTTTTACCCTTGCCAAAAGAATAGAGGCAGAATCTCTTGAATCCAAACATACATCCTTGTATGCAGTTGAAGGAAGCATTGAGGGTGGATTTGGTTTTGGTGTCCAGCCACCACCCCCCCCTAGCCCCCCTTAAAGAAAGCAGGAGGGAAGGAACAGGCAAAGGGTCAAAGAGAGCAAAAAATGAAGCTTTTCCAGCTCTTTTTGTAGGCAGCATTGGAGTTTGTCCAATACAGACAACTGCTGGAAGAAGATGCAGTAGATTCATGCATTACCTTTCTAGAATAGAAATTATACCCCCCCAGGAACGGAGACAAGAAGTAAAACTTATCCTAAAAAATTTATCACCGTAATAATTTTTAAAGAGTTTCAGAATCTACTGGGTTTCACATCAGGATGAGGGCGAGATGCGAATGGTGCCCAGCACTGATGTTGCTATGGCAACAACTTGTTGCTGGACATAAAAATAAAAATGCTTTCTGTCACTCCGGGAATATAAATCAATAATTGCTGGGGTAAAATGCGAGTTTGTTCTGTCACACCGTATTCATGTGACTTGTTAATTAAACTCACGCCATTAAGGCCTGTGCTCCCAGTGAAAGTGTGGTTGTCCCCTGCGGGTGACATGGGACCACTGGAGCTGGGACAGAATGAGATCTGAGCATCACTTAAATCCCATCTTTACCTGCTCTGTGGAACTAAGCGGTCCACAGTCCACATGTCTGCTTCTGCACAGTAAAAATTATGTCTTTGCCATCCATTTTCACACACAAGAATGAAGAGTCTTTTTATTTAATCACTAATGTCCTGTTTTAGTAGGAACTAAAGCCACAGAAGAGGAAAAGAAATCATATACAAACACAATTACTAGGTAGCCTTGTCAAAGCCACAGTACATGATACATACAGCACAGAGTAGATACTTTCCCATCCTCACACAAACCACTGTTCAGACCAGTGCAGCCAGTGATCCTCACCAAAACCACTCCTTGGGGCTAACTGTAGGCTGCAATATGTGCATAAAAACTATTTATTACATGCCTGGGAACCACACAGACCCCTGCGAAGCTTGAATTTTGTCCAGAAATATACTAGAAACCAGGTAATGTAAGCATCTAGGTTATGAGACTTACAGCAAACAGGAAAAAGTATGTGTAAACTTTTTTTTTCCTCCCCTTCAGCAAATAAATCAGTTCAATGTACAGAAAACACAAAGTATGAAGGATTATGTCGAGTGGCCCCAGCTCTGAAAGTCTCTCCAGTGTGAAGTTACAGCAGGGTCTGCTTCACCCCCAACTGGTCCATGACAGAGAGGATGCCACTTGCTCCCACAACATCTGTTTAGCTTTAACTTCCCCCCAGCAGACGTGGCAAGTACCCTCTCTCCCCGTTCCCTCCTAGCAGGCTCTCCACTAATCATCAAACATTTCCATCTCAAGTGCAGAACTGGGAGGTTAATGAATATGTAGAAGTCACATCTGCAGCCTAAACATACAGGAATCATTTCCATGAGTCATGTATTTATAGCAAGAAATTTCTATTATTAGAAACATAATTAGGGCTTGAGATTCATAGGCACAAGTCTAATCTACTTGAATGAAAGAACATGCAAGTACCCCAAAGCAGAATTTATCCTCCTGTAGTCAGATAAAAATATGCCAGGTCTTTGGCTGGATAAAATTTTCACCAGGAAATGGAAGAAAAGGAGCAAGTTTTTATGAGTCAACAAGTAGCTAAAGAAATTAGTTCTGAAAATCCTAAACTTGAAATCCAGAGAAAAATGATAACGCTTTTGCCGTAACTGATAATCACAAAAACCAGATTAATGGCTTTAGAATAATACAAAGCAATAAAATATGCAGAGACTCATTAATATATCTATTATGTAAGAGGCTGTAAATGCTTTTGTGTTGTTGGAAAAAGAAATGCCAAGCAAAAGGTTTAGATTTCAGTAAAACACATAAGTAGCATTAAATATGATGCAAGAGCTATAATATGATAAAGTGTATACCCTCTCTTCCAAGAAATTCCTTCATAATGGAACATTTCTCATTTCAGTAACTTTATCTGAGATAAATAATCTATCACATTGAGTATCCACTTTAAGGAAACCTAATAAAATGTTATTTCAAACAATGCTCCTATAGCCCTCTGCTAATGCAAAAAGTATCACTCCCTGCACCTTACGGTGCTCGCTTTCCTTCCTTTTTAACTCCGAATGACAGTAAATTTTGTTCTTTTTGAATACAGACCTCAGATGCGGTCACTTCACTTCTGCCGTTTCCACGCTAATAAATGCATTATGAGAGTTTAGAATGAATTAGTAGGCAGAGTTTGACTTCTGACTAGGAATCTTATTAAAGCACAGCTTCAGGGAAAGGTTTTTAACGTGGCATAAATTGTTGTGGCAGTTTTTACAGATGGTGTGGCAGCTTCCCCCCCCATCTTATTTTTTCCTGTCCATTTTCAGATTAATCATGGGGTATTGAGTAGTTTCTGCACGGTGAAGGAACCCGAATCCTTCCTCTGCTATCCTCCAGCTCCCTAACAAAATTCTCAGCACTTCCATCTTTGTTTTTAAAGACTTCTCCAGTGTTGAACTTCACCATGCAATCCTATTATTTCTCATCTTGCACATATAAATGCATGTTCTCACCATACCACTGGGCTACCTCATCCCCAGAAACTACCAGCGCTGGAAGCAAGACAAGCATGAAGTGAAGTGCTTCAACCAGACCACAAGAGCTTACCAAGAAGTTCACTTGAGCTGTCTTACTAATCTCCACACGTGTTTGGATTGGAAAGCATTTGGGAGAAGGAGTCATAGGTTCATCTTAAAACCTTGTACTTTTCATGGCCAAATCTTGTCTGAGTTGATAACTGCAGCAGCTTTCATGCTAATTGGTGACATTTCCTTCGGGATATCACCATTGGTTGTACATTAGTGTCAGTGCATGTAAACCGCCTTGTTTTCATTCTTGTGCCGTCTGTCAGCAATAACGAAGGTGGGAATTGCCAGAGCTGTCACTGGATATGCTTTTGTTTTCTCTAGAAGTGGTTATTAAACCCATCTTTTCTATGGCACTCCCAACACCCTTGCCTGTAAATTTGTTAAGGCATCACTAAAACAACCACAGCAAAATTAAATGGCACAGCTGAGAAGCAGAGGAACAGTTCAGTGCCACCCTGATCCACTTTCTTAACAGCACCAAACTATCAAAGGGGGGTAACACAAAGCAAAAAAAACAGCAACTTGGAGAGAAACTCCCCACACCGATCCCCAGTGCCAGGGATGTAATGAAAACAAGTTTTCCTTAGAAAACACACAATCTGAAACCTAACACAGAATCACAGAACATTTGGGATTGGATGGGACCTCAGAAGATCATCAAGACCAACACCCCACCAGAGCAGGACAAAACTAGGGCATATAAACACATATAAAACAGAGAATAATCTGGAACTTGGCAAGAAAAAAGCAAAGCTGGCCAGACTACAAAAGGACAAAGCAACTTTAATCCTTACTTTCGGGACTTTGATCTTCAAGTCCCAGCTCTCCCCACTGCTGTAGCTAAGGGCATCTCTGCACCTTTGTGCATTACAGCCCAGAGATGGTACCTCTGACTCACCACCGGTCCCACCTCTAACAGCAGGGGTGAGGAAGTTACTTAAATTTCAATGATTTAGGAACTAGAAAGTAGCTGAACTGCTGCTTATGTAAATACCTTTTGTCACAGAGATGATTCATGCAAGCCCATATGCAGATACTGCCACAATTCTCCTGATCCACAGGATCACACAGCTGCCCTTGTTTTACAGGACACAGGCACTGCTATACAGTCATACTCCAAGAAAGTATACAATCTAAAAAAAAAGGAAGAAAAAAAGTACCTTTTACATTGCAGAGTTGCTCCCACTTTCAGCATCCAAAATGTTAAATAATTTAGTTGGAGAGATTAAAAAAAAAATTCTTTTGTCACTGCAAATATTTCACAGCAGCAGCTCACTTTTTCTTCTGCTCACACTCCCCACAGCCAGCACAAACTGGGGGAAGCTGGGAAAGCCCTTCCCTACTCCCAAGGCCCTTACTCCCACCTGAGCTCCCAACCAGAAGCCCCCAGAACAAGGGGGATTTTTAGCTCCCCAGTGAGTCCCTGCAGCTGGTGGTTATTACCTGCACATGGCTCGCAACCAGCCTGTGAGTGGTCTCACCTGTATCCTCATCCAAACCATCACCCTCTGACCCACAAATAACCCCAGGGAGCTGCTGATCCCTTGGGGGTCAGGGAACCAGCATTGTTCCTAGTAAGTCAGTGAGATTTATTTATTTATTTAGTTTATATTTTACTTCTTCAGGAAATGTCCTGTGGAACATCTCAGCCTGGAGAAGACTCTCGGGAGACCTTTTTGTGGCCTTTCAATACCTTAAAGGGGGCCTGTAAGAAAGATGGGGCCAGTCTTTTTAGCAGGGCCTGTTAGGATAAGACAAGGGGTGATGGTTTTAAACTAAAAGAGGGGAGACAGACTAGATAAAAGAAGTAAATTCTTTACAGTGAGGGTGGTGAAACACTGGCACAGTTGAGCTGGGGCCACTAAAACCTGTGCTGATACCTTCATAACGTCACCTTGTGACAAGCCCTTATCACTAGCTGCAGTAAAAGGATGGTTTTTTTTTCTTGTAGAAAGACTGAAATGTTAACAAAGATTAACAGTTTAGCGTGGTATAAGAGATCTTAGAAGGGCTCAAAGGACCACTGCATATAAAGTATGCAAGATTACTTGAGACAACAACCTGGTAACATCTTCCATAATTTAAACAGAGCTGAATAATTTCAGTGTTAATAATTTATTCAACAACTTCAGCCCTTTCACTGTCCATAAATTGTCCTTTAACGAGTTACAATGTTCATAGATTTATTGTGCCTTTTTATTCACTTGCTTTTTTTTGGTCTGAAAATTCTGCTCAATTCAGTGTAGTGCAGCTACACTAATGAGCTTCATAGCCAAACAAATCACATGTTCCTCTTTTGGTTATCTAAAGGCTAAATTGTAATGCTAAAAAATGAAAAGAAATTGGGTTTATCCTGCACTTACTGAAAAATTAACTTTCTGCAACTAGGAAAATAAAGAAAACTGTCCCAACATGGGATGTCACACCTTGGCACTGAGAAGAACAGATACTTGTCCCCTCATGCAACAGCTTTATCCCCAACAAAGTAATCCTGAGTAATCCCAACTTGATCCTGCAAGAATATTTTGTTTTCTCTTACAGGTCTTTTTGTGGGCTTTGTGGTTTATTAAAGGACCCTGCCCCATCCACCCCGTGACTTGTTGCCGCTCGTACACAGAGAGACTTTATGCCACGGTTTGAATTTGTAATCTCCAATGAATATATGATTAGCAATTGCATTTATAATTAGTAGCTTTGTCATTTAAAGTTCACCAGTTTTGCAGCCAATTATTGAATAAAAAGCTGTTTATTATTTCCAATATATTATTATTTTATTATGGCTCATTGCTTTAAAATACTTAGTTTAATCCTTCGCAGGTCCTTAAACACAAATATGGCAGCTATTAGCAACCTCTTCAGTCAGGCATAAAATTGTACCCAAAGGCCTCATAAACAACGGCGTGCTTTGGAGAGATTAAATCAGTGTATACAGCTGCGAGGGAGGCCATTAGGAAATACATTCTCATTCTGCCTTAGTGTTATTTTGTTTTGCCACTGTGCTCTTGTCAAATCTATCAACTACCTGTGCTCTCCTCTCCATAAATAAGAGATGTCATCTCACCAGGTCCATCCATCAGAAACGTTTCAGTCAACATACAATTACATCCTGCCATCTCCTGCTAATATACTAATTTCTATCATTTGTATTTCAAAGGGGACAAGCCGAACGGTGACGAGCGGAGCTGCGCAAAGGCCAGAACGATCCATCTCTGCAACTGGGACGAACGCTGCAGCTCTTAGCAAAGTTTGTGTGTATGCAGTGAAACAGTTGTCATTCCTGCAGCGCATCCTCGGGTCTGAATGCGGAAAAAACATCATTCACACAGAGTCTGAAACACTCCCCTTAGCCTGACAATCCCCCTCTAAATACAGAGCAAGATGGACTTGGGATGTGAAAACTGCTTGTAGCCTGGCGAGCACCAGGAGGTACCTGGTTTTGCACACATATCCTTGCTGCACATGTACCAGGGGCACCCCAAATGGCCCTCCAGCCACTTCTCCTCTCACCCTCTTCACTGCTGTAAAAAGATGTGCTCATAGACAAGTAAGCTGATGATAAGAGAGTTCAGTATTTGTTCTGCTCCAGGAGCACCTGGTGGAATTCTCCTCCCTTTCCTATCCGCCCGATGATTTTCCCTAAATCTGTAATCCCCTTGAAATCATCAGGTGAGCCATTTTTCCATTATATTCCTGACTCAAGATTGCCGAGAGCTCCCTGCAGAACCAAAGGTAAGTGTGCTATTTGCTAAAGGACAGATCAATCTCAAACGAGGAGGAATTTCCTGGGAAGTAAAAAATACGACAATTATAATGTAAATTATAGTGGCTGTTTTAAGTCCCCTGCCAGTGAGACATGAGGTTATACCACATGTTTCTGAGGCAAGGGAGAATTGCTTTCTTGCCTGGAGACAAGAGTAATATGGGGGGGGAAGAAAAACACCACACAACAAAAACCAACCAACAAAAAGTAAATCTGTATCTTTGGTGAAATAAATATTGGCATTACTTGACTATTTCCCATGTAGCTCCTTCTGTACTGTACTGATATGCAGAATTGCAGATCCTGGGATGCAACATTTGTTGTGAAAAAATAAGGTAGCAAAGGCAAAGAAAAAACTTCAGTGAAATACCAAAAAAACCCACCCAACAAAAAAAAACAACCCACAAACCAGAAAAAAAATGAAAGCCTTATTCTGCTTATTATGTTTCAAGCTTGATTTGGTCATCTTATCATTTCTCCTGCCTGCTCTGAAACAATGCTGTAAAAGGGAGAATGAGTATTTAAATAAATAGTAATATCCAAAGGCTTTGAAATATAGTTATGGGAGGATAATACACATTACTGTTGTTCTTTTTGTTGTTAGGCAATGCCTTCTGTTATCTGGTGCACGGAAAGTGACACTGACATATTTCACCCACCTCCCACGCTTGGTCCTGGGTAGGACCTGCAGCTCAGTCCCAAGCATCACATTTCTCTGGGTGGACTTGCTGGGATTATCTCCTAGGATGCAAGGAACACAAGGGCTTTCAAACCTCTTATCTCGCCTCTTGCCTTGCTTTCCTTCCTTAACCTTTTCCTGATTTACTCTGGTAAACACTGCACTTAGCCACCCTTGCTCTAATCAGTTGACATTAGGTCTAACACCCATCTATCCTTAATGTAATTTTCTCCTCACAAGCTGACCACGTGGCATCAGCCAGGTCTAGCTGGCCATAGCCAGCTTCTCTTTTTAGGTGCACACCCTCTCAGCTGCAGAGAATTCAAACAGAACTGGTTTAAATATGCATTACACATAATGCAGACCCTACAGCTAAAAATAAATTCCACATATTAAAATCTCCCCAGCTACTTTACCAGTTGTGCATCACATGATGCATTTTCTGTCTCCTCCCATTCAGAACAGCCCAAAGAAAATTCGATCTGTGGCTCGGGATCAAACGCCAAGCAATTTCCAAAGCTCAATGTCTATCCTTAGGTAAGTAAAGAACTAGAGGGAAGAGCCCAATACAAATTTCTTACATTTAAAGCCACCTTTCAACTTTGGGGTGTGTCTGTGCAGGACACAGAGTCCACAAAATAGTGTTTTCCAGATCCTTTCATCTGGAACTTCGTGAGCTACCTATGGGTTTGGGCTCATAATGTATCTTTAAGCAGGGGGTTTTGTAAGATGGAAAACTATAGTATCCAGTGAAAAAGCCTGCTGTAACTTTGTGTGTCCCAGTCTAATTTTGCTCATTTCAGACCAACTTAAACCCTTCTTGGAGTCTTTGTTGTTGTTTTCTCACCTTCATCCTACATACGTACTTAAATCAAACATGGGCACCATCCTGTCACTCTAACAATCTCTAGTGAGAAAAATCTGACTGAGAAATCTGAACCAAGGTTAGAATCACCCTGAGAAATGTTTCATGAGATGATATCAGGAGGTGAAAACAAGTCCAAAAGTATTCAGTAATAAGTATTAAAGTTGATATTTTACACTATTAATTTTTATTTTACTGTACTCTTAGGGATAAAACAGTCACAAAACTGAGTTTTCCAGATGAACGATGGTAAGAAGGAGCAAGTCTTCTGATCTTAAACAGGTAAGTTTCCAGTGGAGAGGCTGAGTCAGAAGGTCCTGCCTGTTCTTATGGATGCCAGTTTTTATGGGTAAAGTACAGGAAAATGCTCTGTTACTTCAGATCAGCCTTCCACCTCTCCCCAGATAACCTCTTCCACTTCTTAAGATGCCACCACCCTGTTCAGGAAGTGAACAAGTTCATCTGCAGGAATTGAAAATCTATTAATCGGTATCATCAGCTGAGGCCGTGGTGCTGCGATAAGGGAAGAACGAAATCCCAATCCACAACAACGAGTCAATTAACTTTAGGCAATTTAAATGAACTTGGCATCGATAATGTTTGGGCAGAGCCAGCCATACTCCCCGCCACAAACAACTAGGACTATTTGCTAAGAAACACAGCACACAAGCGAGGCACTCCCTAGAAAACTGCATGATCTGGAAGCGAAAGACTTTGGGCTATGTTTGTTTGAAATGCCACTAGCTCAGCTTCTCCAGGAGAAATGCAAATTTTCTAATAAAAGGGGAACTTAAGACGTATTTTACTAGTGATTCTGCTCACATGAATTCAGAATGGGTAGCCCCACGTACCTTCTGTGATACTGCATTCCCTGCTAATGCACTGGCAGGTCACTCTTCGCCTTTTTTTTTCCTTTAATATTTTATTCCACAAGCTACTCATGATTTGTGTATTTATTTTAGAAAGCTTGGACAACGGGTCTTCCCTTGTACACAAGAAATAAAATCAGTATCTCTAAATCTCCATGCTGGGCAGGTCTCCTATGGGTATGATATACATGTTGGGCTGCAGGACAGAGGGGAGAAGGGAGGAAAAACACTTACCCGGAACAGACACACACAAAACCCTACTGATTTATGAAGGCAACACTTGGAAAGTGTTGAGCATGCAAATCAAAGCTGCCTTGGAGCAAGTTCATTTTATAGCACCCACATTTGTATGGCAGGTTAATCACTCTGATGCTGACACAGCAATGTCAGGGCAACTTTAATAAAGGTTTGGGGCTTTCTTCCTTTTTTTTTTTTTTAAGAGTATAGTTCCAACTCATTTGGGTCCAAAATTTAGATTTGTGAGCTTGAGTTTTCAAAGGCAAAGGAACGGTCGTTGTCAAAATGAGGAAAAGCTCCTCTAGATGTAAAATTCCTCTGCATTACTGGATAGCCAAGTCACTGCAGCAGGGCATTAAGAGATGAGAAATGGGATGTGAAATCAAGTGAATTAAGTAATCAGACTTAAAGACAAACAGGAAACAGCACAAGTGGTACAAAAATAAAACCATCTTGAAATAACCTTCTGGCATTAGTAATGCAAGACGGTGCACAAAGACATTAAGGATATTTTTCTACATTGGAGCTTCACATTTTTTTTTGTAACTTGGTAAGTTTGGTTTGGGGTCTGCTCAGTGTCTCCTAAAGGAACTACTGCAAGAGCTACAACAACCAGTTGGTCTTTCAACCATTACTGGAAGGCACTACCATTTAAACACCTACAGACAAGCTAGTACAACACCTGAGGACTGAAAATTAGTTTGTGACATATTTCAGAAAGATGCAGAGAATACAAGAGAAAGCATCTTATGTGAGAGGTTAAGACAGGCCTCTTTCTTCAGAGGCAGGGAGAGTTACCATCTGATACAGCATCAGAATAGCAAGGGGTGCAAAGAGCTGGAGTTCACAAGAAGCTTCAGTCTAGGACTTCCCAATCCCTGAATCCTCATCAAATACATGCCTACCCCAAATAGGTCAGGTTAAGATTCCCAGCTGCTGCATTTTCTTAGTCTCTGCTAATTTAGGTCCTCAATATATCTGCAGCCTCATTTGCTTTAAAATAGCGGTGAAAACAAGCTGGCAGGACAGTTGCCTTTATCATTCTACAGGCAAGAAAAGCACTTGAGGATGCAAAGGCAGTAGCTGCTGGTGCTGAAGAAAGTCTCATCCCTTACACTTGCCAACACACTGATCTTGACCTCTACGGTGCCGTATATTGAACACATGATTTTGTCCAATTCGGTCTTGTGGTATCTTTAGGAAGAAAGAAAATAGATACACAGCAGTGATGAGCACATGATTCCCCTGTTCAGTCCAATATACAACTGAAGATACGCTGGGAAACTTCAGATGACAACAGTTTTGTTACTGCACCCACAGCCACCAATTACAGTTTTGTCATTGTAGTCTCACCACTACGTGTGCATTAGCAAATAATTTCACACGGCAGAAGTAAATCATTAGATCAGATCTGGTACTGAGGCTTCTACATCTACGCCCTACATGTTTCAGGCAGTCGCTGGGGACCAGATCTAATCCACTCCCCTCAACCCACCATGCGCATGGTTCAGAACTGATCACCCTGTCAGCCCTTTTATCTCCATTAGAGGTTGGGATTGCCCAGGGCAGTTTGTGCACAGCAAAACAGAGCTGCGAATTGAATCAGCACACGATCAGTGGAGACAATGAGGAGACTGGCTTCGCAGCTCTGAATCAAAAAGGAAATGTAGATCTCATTGTATTACCTACACTTCAACTAGCAAATCTGTGGTGAATAAATTTACTGCCTTCCACCGACTCACCGAGATAGATGTTGGGTTTCATTAACACAGCTGCTGCAACCAGCCATTCATGGTGAAGATACACAGACTGTATAAATTGAAAGTGAAGACCCTGAAAACTGCTAGAAACACGCCCCATGGATTCTATTACATAACTTTGCATCGTACACAGAACTTATGCTTTAAATGAGGGGAAAATTAAACTATTCAAGACACGTCTTGCTATCTGCTGTAAAGCCACAGGTTAGCCAACCACAGCAGGATCTCTGTTGTAGCAGCTATTTTTGGTCTAGTTGCTTTGCATCACACACAAGAGCTTTTTCCTTTGCATCAGATGCAGAGATTCTATAGAACAATCTTATTACATAGGCCTCACCATGATTTCTTTTTAATAAAACCTATCTCTTTCAATTAACTTGGTTGGACGTGTTAATGTTTTGGGTCTTGATTAATAATCCTGGGAGATAATCATGCAAAGGTCCAGAGGCACTAAAACGTCCATGCAAATAGGGAATGATGGAGGAACTGTAAATGCAATCTATAACACTCAGCACAGTGGCAGGCCCAGAGCTGTCGCTCTGCTCAGCTGCAAAAAACAAACAACCCATATGCTGTAAGTATAAACTATCTGGTAGCTCAATCTATCATTTCTCCCATGCAACTGAACAAGTAACGAAATTAACAGCGCGATACCTTACCGAAGGAGTGCTCTCATTCTCTGCCTTTAATTAGAGATTTATGGGAAGGAAAGCTCCAACTATAAGGGTATTGAAATCCAGATACATAACCCTTTGCTTTTATCCTGCTCTCCAAATACCGCTGGAGTTACCCAGCAGAGAATTTGTACCCCAAACCCAGCACAGGCTTTGGTAAGCAGCGATTCCTTTCTGGCAAAAGACAGACCAGGCACGCGATCGAAACAACCTACAGCTGATGCCTGTGAGCCCAGGTCTGGAGAACAATTTCTGCATCTGCTCCTTGGCTCGTTTTCAGAAAAATTACTTTTAGAAAGTTATTTCTCAATTGCTGTTCACATGGCTCTGCTCCTGACAACACACAGAGACTGAAGAGCCAACAAACCAGGCGAGGGGTGTAGGGCTGGCTGCCATCAGGCTTCAATACAATTCAGCAAAGCCATTGTGACCCCCTCATTCTTCCTTCCTGCCTTCTGCAAACCAAGGCACCTAATTTTACATGAAGGCCTAAGACTTAGAAACTGAAGAGGCAGGAAAAAGCAATGCAAGGACTAGTGCTGAGTAAGAAGGAACCTTCTTACCTTAACTAGCTACCTAGTACAACTTTCCCTTCATTTCCCCAGTTTAGGGGGTTGGTGAATATAAACTAACCCAGTGGCCAGACAGGCTCCTTGCAGCTACCACCACACGTCAGTGCACACACCCCCTCAGCAGACAGAGACATTTTCATCTTCAGTCACATCTCCAACTCCCATTGTGTATCATGGTCATAATCTCACAGATAAAGTGAACAATATTTACAGCTAGAAGGCTGCTAAATTTACTCCCCAGTGCCCAGAAACCTCTTTTGCACAGCAAGTCCTTTCTGGCTTAAATTCTGCACGTTAAACCTTAATTACTGCTGTCTGACAAAGTGAGAAATTGGACAGGAAATACAATTCTGAAAAGCAGCAAAGTGACAGAGGTGACTAACAACCATTTTCTAAAGCAACTTTAGGCAATATCTCAAATAAAACAATTCATCACTCGTTTTTCTTGAGCTGGAGCTCATGCTGCTGGTTGAACTACAAGGGGCAGAAACCTCAGAGTGACCAGGACTGGGACATACTGTGACAGGAAGATGTGACTCATGGCTATTCGGTGACAAGCAGCAATGCCATCAGGAAGCCATGAAACCCATTAGACATCTTGACAAATGCACCTTAGCTTATCTATTAATCCAATGCCCAAACTACTCCCCAAGCTGGTAACTCCCTTTAACAGCCCAGTGATGCTGTAAACTCTGCCAAATGAGGAGCTGCAAGTGAATTCATCTACTCTCTGGTTCAGAAAGTGGTTAATTCTGCACCTGGACTGCAGCAAAAGTGTAGAGCTGCTGGAATAGTTACCTCAGAAGAGTTATCAACCCATCTTCTGCCTAACCCAGGACATGCACATGAGCTTCTGCTCATTCCCCCACGAGCAGGAGGCAGCACTGCAAGGGCACGGGGATGAGAACAGTAGCCCCAGGCTACTCACCAAGCAGCACACGTGGAAAACCAGAACCTAATAAAAATGCCAAAGGACAGAATGGAAACTGGGTTACAACTTCTCTTACTTTTCTCCCTCGAGTCGTCCGTAGCAACTGCGTAAACCTTCATCCTGTACCTCACAATCCTAAACACAAGTAATTCAGTCCTTGCTTCCCCCCTGAAAAGCCACACTCCTGAGCAGAACAAAATCTAAGGGGGTTGTTTCTGAGACAACACAGCTGAGGGTACTTCACAAGCCCGTCCTTTGGAGAAAGCTAAGGGAACGCTCATCACCTGTACGCCAGAAGACAGGATTTACCCACTGTAATTGCAAAAGACTGTATCTTCACCGATGACAATATATGGTATATAATGCTCCAGTGAAGTGAGATGAATGGAACTCTCCCTTGGTAACAGGCCCTTAACTAGGGTCATTAATCACCTAAGTATCCCAAGCACATCCACTGCCAAGAGGGGACTTCCCGACAGAGCGAAATCCAACGCCTCCTGCCAACGGGCTAAAGGGAGGGAAGAAAAAACCTCTTGATAAAAAAAGAGGGCCTTCCCATTAGGAAGTCAGCAGGAGCCACAGCCTCAGAAACAGAGCTTATAATTGAATGTTTTCAGTCTGATTTAGAGGAGTGCTTCCCCTCCCCATACTTACAAGCTCGGTTTAGATTGCACAAATTGCCTACAACCGTTGGCCGGCACGTCCTGCCCTCCTAAGAGAGGGGAAGGCTGTACTGCCCCAGGAAAGCACACGGCAAAAATCCCAGGGAAGAAAGGAATCTAGGGAAATTCAGAGTGCAATTTTATTTTTAATTAGAGAATAAACGATTTGTTAAAACATTGGTTTTAAAGGAAAAATAATTTTCAGTTCATTTATCAACTGGTTCTGGAAGTAACAATAGTAATTTAATACTGACTTTTAAGAAATTATTATTCCTGATTTCAATTTACCTATAAGACATATATACAAGTTATTACTAAAAGAGTTTGAATGGAAATCTTTTGCTCAGTTGAATTCTTTCTTTCTAAAAATCTTATTTTCCTTTTCAGCTAATGAAAATATTCTAAGCTTCAGCTTTTTGATCACCTGGTAATATTTTTGAAATTCTTAGTTTTTCCTGTGGTTGGAAAAAAATTTTCCTCTCTCACCAAGATCTCGCAGTTTTCTAATTTTAAAGCTCTAAAACATAGATTTCACTCCAGTGAAAAGCAATATACTGTGCTTCACTTAAGGCAGGTCTAGGTACTCTCACCACTACTCTACAACATCCTATTTTTTTAGCAAAAAAAGGATCTCAGGAGTGGAAACCAGGGGAACAAAACCCAGACAATTACAGCGAGGCAGAGGCTATGGCCACACGTGTAGATTTACAACCACATTTATGCCAAATTTTTTGTGATGTTGGACTTGACTTCAGTCAGCTAAGAGCATAATTTGGGAGTTGTTCTAGAGACTAAGACAAAGGTAAAGGACTTCAATCTCCTAGGTGATGGCTTGACTTCAGTCAGATGTACTTTCAGCTCTCCTGTCAGGATGGTGGCAATGCAACCTACCCACAAAGGGAGCCATCAGGCCAAAGCAAGCTAGAGTAGATGATGGCAGCAGATCAGCTGGCACTAAACTGCGGGAAGCTTTCTGCCCATCCTCTCTGCCACGTGTCCCACAACACACTGCATCCCACCCAAGGTCTCCCTCTCTCAGCTTCAGAGCACTCTACGGCCAAACCTCCTTTCAACATCTCCTAGATACAAACTCAACAGTTTGATGGGAAACTTGTCTGTCCGAAGGATGTCACCAAAGCACACAGACTATCAGAGTGTTGGTCAGCAAGGGAAAGGCATCTCTCTGTGCACAACTTGTTGTGTTGGAAACCCTCGATATCACAGCACAAAGTACAGCCCTGGGATGAACAGCACGGAATAAAGCACATTCTCCATGGATTCGGTCATCAGAACACGCTGACACACGCTCGCTTGAAGTACTACTGGAATGTGTGCTTGTTTTAGAAATTAAGAGTTAGGTTGTTACAGAAATATTTAAAATTCAGCCCGGGCCCTGCTAATTGGCTTCAGATAATAGATCATATTTTAATCTAACAAAGCCTTCATCGATTATCCTGAAATTCAGAATTAGCTAGATGCCTTTCATCTGACTCGCTCGTCCTGTATTGTCAAGTAATGATATAATTTGTAATAAATTACTAACACCGAGTTGCAGCAGTGACAAATTGTTTACTTAATTCAATAAAATAGTGTCACTTTTGTAAAGTGCATAATCTTAGAGAACTCAGCTGGTTGTGAACCGCAGGTTATGAAGAAAAACATTCATGTCAGTCCGACGTACAGAAGAAATAAGATCTGAAGCAAACTAACTGCATTCCCTCAGATTACTCTTTTGCACTTTAGTGTCACTCTCAATTTAAGTTTTTTCATGAAATCAGCCAGCCTGGAATAGGCAGGATCATTCTCGCTCACTGAGTCTAATGTGACATGACTAACAAAAGCAGACACGATATGTCATAGCAATGAATGACTCATCAGACTGGGAAATTCAAAAAAATACCATTTTCCCAGAGACAATTTTTGACCTTTACACCCACCCCCAACTTACTGTACAAAGCCCTTTTAGAACATCTGTGAGAGCAAGATGCGTAACACTTGCCAAAGGGAAGGAAAAAGAGGGGGAAAAGGATGGTATTTACCCACCTCTGGTAATTTTTTGTCCTAGAGACAATCACCATGGAAAACACAGTCTCAGCCCTTCCACAACTTTGGCCAGAAATTCCTACATTACAAATCCTTCCACTGCTGTCAGCTGTTCTGGGGCCCAAGACAAGTGATTTATCCTTGTTACCTTACTTTCTCCATCTCTATAATGAGGACAAAGTCACTTGTCTGTGTTATAGGGTTTCTGTGACAATTCATTAGTTAATGTCTGTAGAGTGCTTTGAAGATGTGTAGCATTATCATGGATATGTTCTGCACTAATTTTTATGTACCCAGTCAATCTACTGTCCGCACATCGCTGCACTCTGCAGAAGAACCCCAATTGTGCTACAAGGAAAAAGTTACCAGAGCTTGTCCTTGTGTAACCAACTTAGGCAAAGATTAACAAAAAGAGAGATGATTAATTGATTCTTACTTTTCTAGACTGATTTGGATTCTAGTGGTGATTAAAGCATAAATCTTGCTACATATATATTTCCACATGAAGCCATTCTGAAATCAATGAGGTTCTTGTTCTGTTCACCTACATATTATAGGATGGAAAATTAGGACTGAAGTAATTTTTTGGATTCCTTGTTGGAACAATTTACACTTTTTTTTTTTTCCTTCCACAATTTCAGCCTATGAAATCTGCTTTAAAAATAACATTGAGAAATATCTGGTAGGAGTAAGAGACAGCAAATTGAATTAGAATATTAGAATAATAGGCAGTAAAAAGCCTACATGTGTTATATTTTAATTTATATTCATAGACTTGTATTTTTCAGATGATCAAAGTATTGCTTTGATTGTGTATATTTTCAAGCAATGAAACCAATTTTCATTTAAACTGGTATTAGAAAACCAAAAAAATCAAGCAATCTGCTCTGCTTTCCCTCACCGGTCCTGCCGCACAGCACGCGTTATTTTTCCCAGTACTACAGGGTAGCTGGGAGAAGAAGCTGCCAGACAGTTTGGAAATCGTATCTCAAGAGATGAGAGAAGACTGTTAAAAGATAGAAAGGAAATGAAGAAAGATCTGAATGCCAGAACGAATACAGGATTCGCGCGTGTCAGTGAAAACAAAGATGAACAGAAGATCAGGGGAAGCAGTGTTGAGCCCATCAAGGAAAGCAAGTTAGGAAACCAAAGCCTGAAAATAATAAGATGAAAGAGGAGCCATGACAGATCTGTACTGTGTTCAAGTAAAAACTAGGAAGGAAAGAAGTAATAGTGCAGATTATTAGGATACCTGAAGAAATCGATGATGAAATTTCTTTGATTGTTTGGCTCTCAAACCCCTCTGAAATGTCCAAGAAATGAGTTTTGCCAATCACAGAAAAAATAAACACTGGAAAGAAGGAACATGAGTATCAGAAGTATGTGATGAAGTTACTGCTGGAACATGGATGTGCTTCAGACACCATCTGCAGACCGTGGAAGCACCACTGAGAGGGAAGAGCAGAGCTGTGCTGTTGCTCTGGGAGAAAGGGCAGCCCTCATTCTCCAGGCTGCCACGTACCCTGCTGTCCACAGCCCGCCTCACCTGAGGCTTTTATTTTGGACAGTGAAAGAGGATGCCACCCACAGAGCTCAGTTTAGGGTCCTCTGCTTTCAAGCTCCCTGTGAAGCTCCCCTTAGAAGGAGGTCTAACGGCCAGCTCGTGTGCATGCCAAGGGCTCAGGGGACCAGGGAAAAACACATCCCAATTCTTCCTCTTCCACCTTCTTCCAAACCCCAAATTTCTAGTAACAGAAACTTCTGAAACACCAACGGCACGAGAGGCCTTTGTAAAGCCAGGCTTCTGAGAGCTTCTGAAACCCACTTCACCTGGCCACAGCATCTGCAGATGCACTGAAGCTTCAGGACTTGAAGACGACACAACCATAAAGCCGTGCCAGCCCCGCTAGCTACCTCTTCACTGTGCTGTCCCACTTTCCTCCCTGTACCAGCAAAACAGCAGCTCCATGGGAAGCAAAGTTGTTCCTGCACCCCAGACTTACTCCCAAGGAAATGCAAACTCCATAACAGAGTAGTGTTGCCATAAGCCAGCGTTAATGTACGTACCCAGAAAGCAGAGAGTGCTCAGCTTAACTTTTACTCAAGCACACAGTACCATGCAAGGTAGGGAGACCTGGGGCAGAAGGTAAAGCACAAAAGGAAACACACTGTCCACACTTCCACTTGAAAAAAAAACTGTTTTTTTCCCCCCCTTTCCTGTGTAAACTGAAAAAAAATACCTGAACCATTAGCATTAGTGCAACTGAACAAACTTGAGTGCATTAGGTCCGTTCCTATGTAGGAGTTTATACATAGATTAACTTCCAGGCTTATCTGTTTTAAACTACTAAAAAACACACAGAAGAAATTATAATTCATATATATTAAATCAGATTCTAATCTTTCCCTCAGCAATTTGAGTTTTAGGAACTGATAAGGAAAGTATCTACAGTTAGACTGCCTTCCAATAAATCATCATTAATTATACATGCGCACTAAGTGCGTCAAACAAGTTTGGGCACACAATTAGGTAACTAATTACAGTGACCCTGCCATTCCATACTGGAATGGACTGACTTGTCCCCAGATCCACCTGATCATTTCGGGGGGGGTTATTTAGTTGTACAATGGTTTCTTTGCTATTAAGCACCAACTGTTGAACATTTTTAAACAACTGCACTTCCATGCCTAATTAATCACGTAATTGCCATCATTATTCGGACACCTTTTTGATAATTTAGCCTTTGCAATGCTTCAACTGTAAGAAAGGCATATGGGAGAATGGAGAAATAAGTGTCACAGCCGTGCATAATCTGGTAGGTGCTGAGCTGACACAGTGCTTAACACCCTCAGCTCTGACAGCAGCCATAAGGAGCTAAACTGTTCAGCAGCTCTCAGGGGATGCTGAGGTGCACACACCTCGCCATCTACACCAGTATAAGTGTAATTCCTCCTGGATACTGGGAAAAACCTGCTATGGCCCTGACACTAGCTCTTCCTTAGTCAGATTCTTCCTGTGCCTTCCCCAACATCTTAAGCTGACCAGAACAAAGCCCATCTTGTTCTGGCATGAGCGTGTCTGGGCAGAGCTTAGTGTCTAGGATAAAGGCCACTCAGATCCATACGTGATTTCAGCTTGGTTATCCTCTGGATAGATAATCACTGGCTGTGTATAACTAGGATTTTATGTGTGCTGTATCTTAGTGTGCGTTACACAGTATGCATCTGCGTATTTCAAACCGCACACATACACATAGGCATCTGCAGAAGGAATAGCAAACTTATCCAAACTTTCTCCATCCTCAAACCTGTTTCAAAGATGAAAAAGAGCTGTTAACTTTTATCCTTCCACACAATTTCTCTTCTGTTCAGATCTCCAGCAAAGCTAAAAGCTGAAGTGCAGAATTAAGGGAAAAGCAGCATCTGCCTTGGTGGCACTTCCAATTCAGCTCTGCAGACCCAGAACTGAAAAATTAGGTTTGAGAACCCATCACTGCTGTTTGCTGGGCTGTGATTACCCCAATGCCACGCAAAAATTCTGACAAAGTTTTTCCATCTGTGGGTTGAAATCTCATAGAAACTTTCCAACATTGGGCTGGAAAGGTGGCTGCTCCAGAGAAGTATTAAAATAAAAGGACTAACTTTTCAATTATTGTTGAGTTGGAGCCAGGCACACGTACAAACACATGAGATGACTTGTGACGTTACGTGCACAATACCAGAAGCTGTGTGTCAAAATTAATGTCTTGTAGTGACAAAGTCAACAACGGGACTTCTTCAGAAATGAGGTGTTTACCAGCAGAGTAAAGGGCACACTACCCTTTTTATTGCCTATTTAGAGGAGCAGATTAATATTTTCACCAGCCTCCGTGTGTAAATTCCACCGAATGCAGTGTGATTTGCATACCTGTGTATGGGAGAGAAAATATTTGCAAAAAATTCAAGAAGCAGATATCTAGAGGAGTTTTTTTCCAGCTGGCTAGCATTTGGGGCTCATCTCTGCCTTACTTTGCAACAACTAAAACTATTTCCTACTGATACAGCAGTTTAACAGTTTCTTCTCCCTGATGCATGTGGTAAATACAGCAGCTTCAAACCTTTTGAAAATATGAAGGGTTTTACAGCTTGATGTAAACCATCCCTGGATGTCACCATCCCCAGATGTGCTTAAAGGTCATTTAGATGTGGGGGGGGGGGCGGACATAGGTTAAAGGTGAGAGTAGGATTACTGGTTGGACTTGATGATCCCAATGGCATTTCCCAACCTAAATGAATCTAAGATTCTGTGTGGGGCAGTCTTGATTAATCCTGTGCAGGCAGCAAGAATCAACACGTACAGATATCTGCATTCAGGACTTTCAAAGTTCTGAGAGTTTTCTTTGATAGAAGTAAAGAAGCTTTGTAAAACATGGCTTGCGATACATAGCACTGGAAGAGAATTTTAAGGCTGTAAGCCACACTATAGCTCACTAGAAATTAAAAACACAAAGGGGGCTTGTACGAATGAAAACCACTTTTTTGGTCTGGAAAAAGAATCTGGAAGATGAGGAAGGATGGGGCAGAAAGGAGTTGGTGTGCCTACCCAAGCATAGTTTAATGAGTATCTATAGAATGTTTCACCTAAAATGTAACGATTCTTCAACGGAAAAAATAATTCTAAAATAAAATCAGGGATCTCAGGAGTCTACTGGATGGTGATCAGATAAATGACACATTACATGAAAGTGGCAACACGTAAAAGCTTGCTCTTTGGACCATAAAAGTCCCCAGTATACCCACGCGACACAACCGGGTGATGATGTATTACCATGGTGGGCCTGATACATGGACCCAAAGCCACACAGCCCGATGGAGAACGTGTAGAGGAAGGCAAACATCCACACGGGCAACTTTGGAGCACTGACTCTCCAAAAGCACAGCAAGGCTGGTGCTCTCACAGCAGGCAAGAAGCTCTGGAATGGCACTGAGGCTGGGGGGGTTCTAAGGTCACAAACCAGGCCAGCTTCCTGCAGCAACATTTGCTCTTAGCAGTTGTCTGCAGAGCAATTGCACGAAAATGTACCTGGTTAACTGAGTTAAACATGTACCTGCCCCATCCCATTCCTGGCAGAGGGAAGCAAGAACATTTGCTTTTGGAGCACAGCCAAGGACTAACCTCCTAGGGCTGATACCCAGAAGGTAGGAGGATCTTCAGGATTTATTTCACAACTAGTTACCTCAAAGGCATCTCATCCTTATTTTGGTACCTGTGCTGTGCCTTTATGCTGAGCCATAAATTATTCCACGGTTTTAAACTCCAAAAAAAAAATTAAAATATCAATAAAAAAGAGTGGGAGATCCCCATCTCAGAGAGACGACAGGGCAGGTTGCTACAGTCCAGGTCCAGCTTGATTGTGATAATACATGGCAGAGGAAACCTTCTTGTTCACCCAAACAAAGATCAGCCAGTATCCTTTTCAAGTTTCCATAGCAATGTGATAGTCCGGCACAAGCAGAGCTCAGGGGAGTACAGAGAAACAATACAATTCAATTATCTCCATCATTTCAAACGGCTGGCTGGGGTAGGGGGGAGCCTCAGGAAGCCATCCCACTTTCAAGAGAAGAGAAATAATCTCTCCATCTTTGGGTTTTTAATTCTGTCAAAGATGGCCTAAATTAGGGAGTGACAACTTGCAAAGCAGGAACATATTCTCTTCTTAAATCAGGTCTGGAAATGCCGTGAGATGAACTCTGATAATGCAGCCTTCAAGCCCTGGGAGCCAAAGCTGTGCAAAATTGTTTAATATGGTCAAATCCTTTAATCCTCATATCTGCTGATGCAGAAAACAGAATATTTCTGCCATTTATTACCAGAAACATTATTTTCAAACTCCATAAATGTTGCCCGAAGATCTTATGCAGCGGAGACAGCAGAGACACGCATTTCCTTTGCTGGACAGTTTTGATTCTAATTTATTTAGGCACAAGGCAACACACATAAATGAACAACCGTTGATTTTTCTTCATCTTCAACAATTTCTTTCAAGAACAACTCTATGCCTTTTCATCTTATTCTTTACTATCTGTAAAGTTCAGGAACTTGAATGCCCTGAAAAACTTAGAAATTGATCAGACTTGTAATGAAAAAGGATCTCTCTCTCTCTCCCATAATACAGGAAAATAAAATATCGTTAACTCTGCAGGGCAGCGTACTGAAGATTGATCAATTCCTCTCTTTTCATACCATCCCATAACACAAGAGCAAAAGGGTCAGTCAATAATTGCCAGTAAATTTGGAACAAATAAAAGGAAATACTTGTTCACACAGCCCGCCTGAAGAATTTCTTATCACAGAAGGCCAGCAAGTCAAACACTCCAGCTAGATTTTAAAGAGGCAAGAGGATTTTTGTGAGCAATGATTTCCACGCCAAGTGGATGGGATAGAGGGCACAGCACCCAAGGGAGATAAGAGAGCAATAAGGTAATGATGATTACATTACATGCTTCAAAGCACGAAACAACAGGAGTCAGGAAGGATGCCCAGAGCCCACGCTGCACTCGGTGGCGAGATGAGTTTGCTGTTGCTGCAGGTATGTCCTGCTCAGACATGAGCACTGGGCTTCACAAGGAGAACCTTGTTTGCACCCGAAATCAACATCTTCAAGAACCTGCTGCCGTCAGTGGAGGATCCTCACAGCAACATCCCACGTTCCCAACACAAAAAATGGACAGATCTTTTGGGGCTCACACCACTGTAAGAAGTTTGGGGAGGGTAGAGATGCAGAAGTCCTGCCTCAAATGCCCCCACCATGCCAACCAGGCTGTGTCACCCCCGTGGGCTGCTCTACAGGGCACATCCTGCACTCCTGGCATGCACTGCTGCTTTTGAACCCTCTCCCAGCACAGTGTGCAGGTCGTAAATGATATTGGTGGGCACAGGTAACAAGCCAGTCTCTACAGGCACCTTGTCATCAGCCAGGCTTCCACTTCTTTTGAACAAGAAGCGTCCAAGAGGCAGGAGGGTTTGTGCTGCACCTTGCAGGGACTGGCCCACGGGGTGACCGGCCACACCAACAGTCACATCTTGGTGCTTTCCATCATGCTAAAGCTGCTGGTGATGATGCAGCATTTAAGCCATCCTTAAATAGCAACGGCACATTATGCCTTTGACAACTCTTCTCCCTGCCACGACGAGTCCCTTCATCACAGGCGTTTAGGTTGATTCTTACAGATGATCAAACAAAATCCTACAAAATAACTGTTTATTTGCTGTCAGCCAGCTCTGTATCAGAAGCAGCCTGGCCTATTAACAAGCCAGCCAGCGTCATTTGCTTCAGAGACCAGAGCCGAGATATCGGCGCTCGGGAAGAAGTACATAATTTGTCCAGATGCAGCGAGGAACCAAATGACTAATTCATGAAAGTGCGATTGATTTTGACGAATCAATGCATTACAGGATCCAGGGGAGGGGGGGAGGTGCCGGGCGTTTTACAGGCACAACTACAGGATTGCACTTTGATCTGAGAAACAAAGACAACCTTCTTCCGTATCAGAAGGCAAGTCCTGATTTTTTTTCAGCCAAAAAGTGGCTTTACTCTTTTTAAGAGACAAATATCCCCTGTCTGTACATTTCCCAGGGTCCAGATGCTGTAAGTTCAACCCCCACTGGCAAATTAGTTAAAACACCCGATTTTTTAGAATGGTATCAGTGACTGATATAGAATCTGCCCCCAACTGGCAACAGAACCAAGTTTCGATAGGAAAAAAATAAGCAAATCAGAACAAATAACGTTAGCTATTAACATAGTGCTGTCCCTAAATAGTTAGGTTTTAAAACAACCTGTCTCCTGAAAAGGAGAAATACACATTTATAGCTTAATGGTGGAAAAAACCCAAACCAAAACAAAACCAATTTTCTACGGCATGGAAAAACAAATGAGAAATTCCCCCATTTAAATAAAAAGGAACAAGAAAGTCTTTGCTTTCCCCATATTTCTATTAGAGGCAAGTAGGAAAGCAAATACATTCCTAGCCTCACTTTTCCATCACTCATTGTCTATCAAATTTCATAACATGCACTTCCTGGCTTTTCTCCCTCTTTTTGCAGCTCATGAGCAAACCTCAGACATTGCCTGCTTAAAGCGAATTCAAAATCCACTCTCTGCTGGGATACAAATACAGTGCTCTCTATATCAGGAGATGGAAAGCCTACGGTGGGTGGCTGACTCCAAGGCTGATTTAACATTTGCCATCAGGCAGAAATGCACATTCACAACGCTACACTAAGACTAGCAAATTGCTCCCTGATTTCTATTCCCCAGGCACCAGCCCACAAGGAAAACCATTCATGTTTGGTTTTTTTCCCCTCACTTCCATAGTAAAAAGTGTTGAAAGTCCTGGTAAACGAACTCTGATGCTCTGCACTGCATCTCCCGTTGTGCCACCGATACGGGAAATCGTTAGCTTTGACCTTATGGAGGAAAGGACAGGAGAGGTGGATTTATCAGAAAAGAAGTTTTACTCCAAGCCGTAGCTCTTTAGGCCTTTGAATGGATTTTCATGACCCAACAAGGCTTTTGAATATCTGTGGCACTTAAAGAATGCTCACCTTGGCTGAAGGTGAGAGCAAGAGTCTACGCAGGCTTGGGGAGCATCTTCTCCTCTTGCAAAAGACAACGCGGTCAAAATAGAAAATCAATCTCCGCTCTAAAGCATAATCATGATTTCAACTAAGACAGACAGCTGAGCAATTGAGTGTGTGTATTTCAAAACCTGCCCTTTGATATCTCCTGATTATTTAACCTGGAGACTTGAAGTCAGAGAAACCCACATGCAATAAAAAGAAATAATTATTTTCTTATTCCTAGGCACACCAAACCCTCGCAGAAGGCTGAGGGACACGCACGGGTCAGAAAGCAAATCAGCAGATTCCTGTTTCTGAAGAAGAGTGCTTCAGGAGAGGCTCAGAAATGAACATCCTCTGTGTAACTCCTGCCCTTTCAGGGTCACCTCTTATTTCTTTTTTAATAAAATAAACATTACCAAGATTAAAAATGTTCCCGAGGCTCCAAAATATCTCGGTCACCCCAAGAAAGGGGTCTGAATCGCTCTGAAAATGAAACTGAAAATTAAATGTCTAGATCATTTGTCTCCTGGCAGTGCTCATCAGGCTGATGATTTCAGTGGTGGCTTTTTCCTTCCCCACCTCTAGGAGTGAAGACCACGGGGACTCCCCAGAACAACCATCAGCAGCACAGCCATGCTGGCCAAGCCGTGACCCGCTCCAACAGGGAGCACTCGAGCCCAGGAGCTGTTGTGTGTCCTTCCCCTCGGCCTGCCAGCAGCACAGTGTCCTCGAGGACATGCTGAATGCTGGTAGCAATCTCATGATGCAAGCTCCTACTTGACCTTTACAATTATCACACATACTGCGAGCTGACAGGCAACTGTTGGCTGCACTCACTGATTTGCAAAGCAAGATGTCCAAAGGATCGAAGCATGTTTTTCTCCTATTATAAAAAATAAATAATCTAAAATCTATGCACAAACCACCTGAAATTGGAGCTGACAAAGCAAGCAGTACACCACTGAACCCTGATGTGACAGGCAAAAGTAACCATAATAAACAACTGACGGCTGGACTGAAATTCAGTCCAATTGCCTGTCCAGGGAACAGGAATGGCTCTTCCAGCCCTCTGCAAGCTTCCCAGGTCTGGGATAAGCGACAGTCATCTGCTTCTGTACGGCGCCTCAGCCCAATGGCATCGTCGAGAGCGGATGGAGCAAGGGTCTGCCCCTCCTGGCAACCAGCACAGCTGAGCCCACAGGGGAAACAGAGTGTTGGAGGGGGTCATTTTAATTCTTCCCCATGACAGGACTGAAGGTCTGAATGACTGACTGTATCAGTGTGAACCCCCAGCACCGCAGCAGGAACAGGGGTGGGAGAAAATAGAAAGATGTTGAAAAGAGAGATGTTGAGGAAAAGCCCGTGGGAGGGAATGGAACCATCTTTCTAGGAATGAGCACCGGAATGATCATTATGGACAGCCTCAGCCTTGGTGGGAATCACGCAGGGGGGATGGTGAGACCCACCAGAGCTACCAGTCTGTAGATACCTCCAGCACTGCCACGCTGCTTCCCAGAGACAGATGGTCTGCACCCATTTTCCATCCTCACTTGCATTTAATAATCCAAGTAAATCCAGCTCTCACCCTCTGCCCAGAGGCAACTCTCTTTGCTTCCCCCTCTGTACCTCTGCCCTGGCTTCCCTGCATGGCTTTCCCAGGCAATGAAAAGAAAGAAGTCGGCACCTCTCTGCACATGAGGAGCAGGAACAGGCACCGAGTGACAGACAAGATGCACAAACATAACTCACTGCTGTGAAAGCAATTAATGGCACTCCTGAAACATTTTTCTCAGTAAGAGACATTCAAATTCAGCCAATCTGTCACAATCCTCCATTTGTCATTGTCATTTTTACCATTGTCATGTTATTTGATGCTATTAAGCAGACAAGAGCGAGTTGTATGAACAACTAAAATAAGCATAAGTTGATAAAATAAATTAGCTTAGAAATTTGTATACAGAGATATTAAGCAAAAAGCAAAATGATGTCAAGGTTGAAAGAATAAGGAATTGAATTTTAACCAGCCCACATGTTTATGGCTGATTTCCTGATGAATATTTTATTTTTAATAACCTTCCTATCACATTCGCTAAAAGGTCTTACCAAGGATGGATCAGTAAACAAATCTGAGGGGGGAAAAAAAGCTGCTCTGAAACATGAAACACTTTCAAAGCTCAAAGTCCCTTGGGAGGAAGAGTCAAAAGGAACAAAGACAACTCTTAGCATGAAAAGGGAAGACACGGTATGACTAAATAAAAGGGTGATGTTTGATAGGTACAAATTGGATACGTTTCCTGCTTCATTCCTGCTGCTTAAAAATGTGAAGTCCATGTGCAGATTTCCAAGAGTAGACCTCTCTTACTGAATGGGCTGGGGCTTAAGACTTGGGCCTAACTGCAATGGAAACCTTTCCAGCAGTTCCTCAGAGCAAACACGGACCGCAGGGCTGGAGACACGTCCTGGAGGGCATCACAGCTGATGGTGACCACCCTTCCTTCTGCCATAGGGTGCGATGCTCTGCAAGTCAGGAAGTCTCCCCACATACATTTATTACATCAAAAGATAATCTCCATTTTCACCTTCAAAAAGGGTAGGTAATTATAAATGCACTCTTTTTACTCAAATATTTTAAGCGAGTAATTGTTGCCCATGGGAGAGAGTTTAATTATTTCTGATGAACAGCCAAGACACAGAATCAGGAGAACACGACAGGAAGAGTGTGGAAAATGTGTTCCAGTGCTTAATTGTGTGGCTATCTTGCCTTTTCATCCTGAAAAACCAGGCATTGATTTTTTTTTTTTTCCCTCCCAATTGATTTCACACAATCTTCACTTTAGTAATACGAAGTGTATCCAGCTGCAGAAGGATCACAGCTCTCTGGGCCAGGGCGTCTACGATTTCCCGTCAGGAACAGGCAAATGACACGTAGGTCTCCAAGCAGCTCAGCAGCAGGACACCTTGGGCCTGGCCATGCAACACTGGTTTGAGCAGAGGAACCACTTCTTGTCCCCCCCACAATGCATTCAGCTGCACAGCAGATGCAACGGGCTATGCAAAGCAAAATACTGACAGTTTATGACCACAATGAAACAGCAACGCAGGCACACAGCAAGGGAGCTCCACACTCAGGAGACAGGAGTTGCCTCTCCGCAACAGGACAGCAGCCCATCCGTAAGCAGAAAGGATCAGATGTGCTGGAAGATGCACAAACCCGTGATTTTTATGGAATATCTTCTCCATAAAAGACTGATTCTTCTGGTTTTATGTCAGCTGAGGCTTGCCATGTGACCTAGAGCACGTGGGTTTATAGCTATTTAATAAAATTAACTATTACTATCACTCATAACATTTTCCTTGGTTTCCTGCTCAGTAGCAAGCTGCTACAAGTATTACTTATGGCAAATAGCATTGGTTTATTCCTGTTCTTTAATGGAAAAAAATATTTTGCATCAGTTGATCAGGTAGGTGATTCATGTGCAACAGAGAAGCCTCTAATGCATCTCCTGGGTACAGTGGGTTTATCACACACTGTACACTTGAACCTATTCACGATGCATCATTTAAAGGCTGATTCTGCATTCATATATTAACGATGCCTATACAGAGGGCTGCAGGTGTATCAATGGCAGGAGAAAACCAGCCTATGTGAATGGGTACGTGATACTAGATTATGATAAGTGAATGCAGGAGCAGGTTGGACTTGAAAAGAAAAAAGATCAAACACAAAATAGAGAAAATGCATCTCAGCACTCTCCCGTAGCAATCAGTTATCACAGCCATACAGCGGGAAACGGCGCCTTTTGCAAATTTCCCCAGAGCAGCCATAAAAAATAATGCAGAGAAAGCAAATCTCATATATCCTCCCATGACTTGACACTGTCCTCTTCCAAAGAGGGATTCCAAAGCACTATCTTTCACTACTGCTGTCACAGCTTCCTTCCATCACCTTTTGAAAGGACTTCTGCTCCGGAAAACAATAGTGAAGTTAGAACCACCATGATGGTAGAGAGCTGAGGAAGAAGGCAGAATGCACCCTGCTGATGATGCTGTTTCCTTAGGGACAGCCCATGGTGCAGGTGATGAAGAACCACGATGGAGGAGGGAGTCTGAAGATGCAGTGGTGCCAGGCCAAAGCAGCAGCAGCAGAACAGAGGCAGGAATTACTGCAAGCAGAGTGTGGGACCAGCCCTAACCCTCAGCTACTCTACCATCCACCAATACTTTCCTTTCTGTGGGAAACTGCCTGAGACATGGTGGAGCCCAGCACAGGGGAACAAATAAAATCTGCTAAGTACACTTGGGACACGGCTGGGTCTGTAAGAAATGCCTCAAATTGCTTGGAATGCTTGCGGCATGCTACATGTCCTGCCTCTAAAAAGCCACTGAAACTCAGGAAAACTCCATTCCTCCAAGGAGGGAACAGAAGCAATGCCAGTCATCTTAAGGAGTCATTTGCACATCCTAAATTACAAAGAGGAAACAATTCACCAGCGCTTCCAGACCAAAGCAAGCCTATATTGTTTGCCAAATTCATGGGAATAATAATTCTCAAGAATTCTAAGCTGCATGTGTCGGACTAAAACCAGTAAGGACAGTTGATACATGAATCGGAGTAACTTAGGAAAATATGGGTAAACTTAAATTACAGCAACTCTCTAAGAACAATTGTGTATCCTCCCAAAGAAAACCCAGGTCAAATTTGTTAGTCCACCCTTGTGGTCAAAAACCCAACTGTGAGCTTCATTTTTGTTGGTTTGTTCATATTCTTATCAAAGAGGATACCTGACTTGCAAGCTCTCTCCCTGCTCAGCAGATCATTCCACTTAACGAAGTATCCAGATAAACACTCACAACCTGCTGATGAAAAGAGCCCTGGGAGTACAAAGCGTGGCGAGCGTGAGCTGTTGTTTCTCCGTCCTGGAGAACCCACGGGTTCATTAGCACCTGGCCCCTCAGCAGAGAACAAGAGCGAGCTCGCTTCTCTCTGCTTCTCTCTCACCAGCCATCTGCAACTAAAAATATCGGTTTGGGGGCTTTGATGGTCGCTTTGAACTAACAATTGCCCAGAACTGTTATTTCCATTTATCTCTACCTCTTCCAAAAAAAATTATTCTCAAGGCTTCCTGAACATAAGCCTAATTTAATGAGGCACCTGTTACAGAGAAAATCCTGCACCCTTTTCTGTCGTACAAAGAGGTTTTGCAATCTTAAAAAAAAATAGCCCAAATAATATTGTCGGCCTGTGTTTGATCTCTACTTTTTTCTTAAATTTCAGTGGTTTTTCCCCTGTTGAGTTGAGGTTTTTTTTCTTCTATATTCCCAGATCCTTCAGATGTCACATCACAGCACTCATCAGCTGGGAAGCGCCACAGAAAGCGCGGGTCACGTACGAATAAACTCTCTGTGAGGAGAGAAATTCAGCCGCGTGAGCTGGGAACCGCGTGCGTTAAGCATACGGCTTTGCACTTCTTCCTCTTCCTTTTCATCCCTTTTGTCATCCGGGTGATTTGTCGCCCAGTTTGCACTTTGTGCAGCTTTATAGCATAACAAATCCAGGCTACAACTATTTGTTTCTTGACTTTAGAGAAATACAGAGTATAGGTGAAAGACCAGTATATCATTTTGACCATCTACCTGCCAATATAAGGTTATTTTTTGCATGTATATTTTAATACTTCCTCCCATCTGACTATGTAATGTCCTGTGAAATGTGATTCATCCTGTCACGTCCTATGCTCCGTGATGAAATGCTGCCAAATACACCCCAAATTTATATTTATTTTTCATATTGGCACACTTCATTGCAAACTGATGCCTAATTTGTTTCCTTCTATTGTCCTCGCAGTATATTATTTCAGTGCCAGGTCTGTGTTCCCACTGAGCTCTCCTAAGCTATATTTACACCTGCATTCCTCTTTTCAAGGTGAAGGCATTTTGTTATTTTTTTTTCCCCTCCACTGTTCTTCTCTCTTCTTTATTATCTGCACATCTTCTCAAACTGAGATCATTAATTTGCACACTTATTCCTTCTCCCAGCTCATTAATGAAGAGGTTAAATAAAACCAGACCTAACACCTTTCCCAGAAAACCCCATTAGGTACCTCTCCTGACAGCAATACTCGGCTATCCATCATTCTGCTTCTGTTGCGCAGTCTCTTGGCCATGCTTCACACTGCAAGCCTCACTAAACTAATTTGTCAAATAGATTTCTTGAAATGTGATATCAAATGCTTTGGAAAAATCCAAAATCAGGACATTAATTGCATTATCTGCTGCCAAAAGAGATGGTGATTCCGTTTTAAGCCACCGTGCGCTTTCTTAGTGGGATTTACTCTTTACAAACTTGTATTCTTTATTGCACTTAGTTTCATTAGCTTTCTAACACCAGTGATTTTAGCTCCATTTATTTTACTGATGATAGAAGTTATTTTTCAAATGGAACTGCCAGGATCACTTTACACATTGTTTTCAAACTGATAGCCTATTAGCTTTTCACCAGGTAACCCAAATTCCTCCCATTCTACCAGCCCCACTTTAAGATAATCTGTTTGGTTTACACAGCGACTGCTAATTAAATCCCTGCAGGTAAAGTTCATTCCTCTGCAGAAGACCACTCTAAGTGTGCTTATCTTTAAAGTTCTGTTTCACACAGGAGAAAAGGATTTCTTTAAAGAAACAACAAGAAGAAAAAGAGAGCGGAGTCAGTCAAGGGCATAGGGCAGCAGCCGGCACGTGCCCTGCCAACCTGAGTAGCCAACCCAACCCAAGGGTGTTGTCTTGCATCATTCAGTTGAAAATCCCACTTAATGCCAACTTAGACATATTGCCACACTTTTAGCACCCGCCTAGACTCTCTCCATTACTTTCAACACACAGACGTCCTGTTGGCTTGCCCTGGCCACTGCTTCAGAAGGTGCTAATTAGATCAAAGCTTGTGACATTGCACCTCTAAACGTTAGACAAGCCCATCAGCTCTTCCACTGCTGCTTCACTGCAGAGTTGCCAGTTTAACACCTTGGGCCCTGCAATTCCACAGCATCCAGCCTTCCTGAGCTGCAAAGGTTTGAGTAGTGCTCTCACCATGCTCATCCCCACCCTTCATCACTGACATCCACATTTATTGCCTTCCTAGTACATTCTTGGATGCCAGAGATAACACACAACACCCCTTCACATCTACTGGGCAAAATATTGCCCCATCGAAACCAAAAGGCTGCCAAGGCTAATTTCCTGGAGCCAGAAACTAATCTTTGCTAATTTTCTGGAGCCAGAAACTAATCTTTCTCTTCACCACAGAAATATTTACAAATTATTTTAGCACCTTAACCATTTGAGTTACTATTTGAATAGACTTCTCCCTTCAGTTATTACAGGCCTGCTCTCCTTCTTCAACTTCCTTCTCTTTTATAGATTTTTTTCCTAAGGTAGCTTCTTTTTCCTCTTTTTTTGCTGACTTAACTCCAGCTTTGTCCTTTTGCATTTGATTCAGCTCCATATTCCTCTTTCACTCCTTCAGCCGTTTCAACACACACACTTTTAGCCGCGGTTTCTGAGAAGTCCCTCTTTAAGGCACAGCAAACACTGATTGTTCCATATATGCCTTCCAGCCATCCCATTTTATCTCCTAAAACTTTCTTAATTCTTCAAAATATGGTTTCCCAAACCCTTTGTATCGCAGCTTTCTGTGAAGCTAATGTATCGCTTCCTTCTTTTATCTCCGGTTTTCATTTTCGTCCCCATTGTGTGAGTGTTTGTGGTTGAGCAAACCCATCTTGTACAATTTCCCAGCTGTATCTACAAAGGTATTGAACTTGATAGAGACACAGCACAGTCCATGGTCATTATTACCCCATCAGCTTGTAACTGATTCACCTCCTCCTTCCCCTGAGTCTCACCTGCCTGCTCCACCCACCTTTAGATGGATAAGTGGGATGCAGCATATGGCACACCTAGCTCTTTTCACCCAGTGTGGAAAGCACTCCAGAAATAGTTATGAGCTTATAATGGAATTAAATGTAAACATAATTAATACGGATGAAAAAGAATGTGAGAATATGAAGATCTGGGTAAACAGGAGTATAAAGGTCAGAATTACAGAAGCACCCGGCCAAGGCATCAAGAAATTGTATTAGCAGTTTTCTTAAGCAGCATATAAAATTATCAACTTCCTTTTTGTCTGTCCTGGTTTCACTGGGACAGAACCCCAGGCCTGGGAGTTGGGACAGCTGACCCAAGCTGGCTACAGGTATTTCTCAAACCAGAAACAGCAGGTCTCCACACAGACCATCCACCAAGCTGTAGCCTGGTCCAGGACCCCCAGGGATTTTGGCAGAAGCTAACGCTGATGAGTGCTGCTGGACTGACCTACCTCACGGCTCAATGTAAGGGGCAAGTGAGAGAGTCACAACCACAGTAAATTTTGGATGCAGATACTGGGTGCAGGTGAATTCTTTCCAGCAGCCACAGCCCATTCACAGCCCAGGGAAAGCAGAGGCTTCCTGGCAGCCTGGATTTCAGCTATCGCTTCCATAACACTGGAAGAGGCTGCAGGGTCTCCTGCTCTGGAGAGATTCCCAACCCGCCTGGACCCTGCGCTGCTGGGCCCCCTGCTCTGGGTGACCCTGCTGGGTGGAGCAGGGGGTGGCACCAGAGCATCTCCAGCAGTCCTTTCCAAACCCTATGTTCTGTGACAGTGTATGTGTGTGTGCAGGAAGGCTGGTGTAACTTCAACTCTCCCCACAGCTGCTCTTTGGACAACAGAGAAATAGCTTGGGTAGTTCAGAAAAATCTGTATTCCTAGAAGCAGAGCTGTTCTGCTCCCAATCTGTAAACCCTACATCAACACAACCATGCCAAGCACGTGGGACCCCCCAAACCCTATGCACTGGATTCCTGCTTGTTTTTCAGGGTGGGTACTTTGTAGCTAAAAGCTGAATTACTGACATTATCCAAAAGAAAGAGGATTTAGCCAAAACACAAATAACCTTTTACTCCTAATTTGTTCTTCAATTTTACACTTCTCCTACACTCATCTGGAAGTCCCTCAATAAATAATCAACTCATAGTGCCAGAATAGATCTACATGTTTCCTCCCCCTACCAATGACAGTGAGTGCTCTGAAGAAACGCATTTTTTTCCAGCAATCACTCTGAACAGCAATTTTATGCTTCCCTTCTCTCCTAACCCCTGCCAACACAACTGGAAGGGAAGCAGATTGCTCCCTTTTAATTTGGTATTGTCGAACAGCGTTGTTTCTTGTGAAAATCTGTTGAGATTATACAGAGCTCAGATATGAGGTCTCATTGTTGCTCAGCCACTCCTGTTTGGTTTTAGAGCTTTCTAGCCACACCTTAAGAATCCATGACAGAAAAGCTTAAAGCACAGATAAGTTTTATTCAGCAAATTCTTTTTAGGCACCATTAAAAAGAAGAGGAACATCCAAGAATCATCAATTCTTTTGGCTTGACAGCTATGCCAAGGAAGGTTTCTCACCTTATCCTTCTTGCAACAGGAGAGAGATAATATCTCCGAAAGAAACATTTAATACCCCTAAGTACGTAAAATACTGTTTTAAGAGTCTGACTCCTAGGGAAGGACAGAAGAGGAACAGACCTGTGATGACTCAGTGATTTACATAGTACTGTGGCGTTCAGATGATCTAGCGAAGAGTTCATTCAGATGTGCATATTAAAACTAATTAACAGAAGAATCATATTTAATTATCTGAGAGATAAGTACTTACATTTATACATCCCTTTATTTTTATTTGTGATTGCTCAAGCACATTTGTGAAAAGAAGATGCAGCCTAACAAGGCACCAAAGCTAACAGGTTCAAAGTAGATTAAAAAATAGCAGGGGAAGAAATTGTTCTTTCTTGTAGTAGTTGTCTACTGGGTAATAAACACTGCAGAATTTATGCCATTTTGGAAAAAATACCGCAGAAAACAAAATATTGCAGGTTTAAGTATCTTAATTATGGAAATTTCACATTCAATGAACTCTTGCCAAAATAAACTGTGCACATTATCTAAAAAGCAAATGTTAATTAAAGCTGTATCTTGATAGCCTTCCTGGCTCACACGGCATCTTGCACGGGTGAGATTAAACAAGGTACTTTAGCTTCAATCAGTCCTCCAGCAATGGGTTTCACTTCTTTTTCTTGATGTAAGTGGGACCAAAAGAAGTCAACATGCACTGATGGCCCTTAGCAGCACCTCATCTTTTTGTCTCTAACATTTAGAATCTGCAGTACATATTTCACAAACTCTATTACAGCTGAGAATAGTTTCCTGCAAAACTCCACAATAAACAAAAGACTAAGTTCCAAACATTAATTAGCAGCTTAACACAAAGATATCCACTTATCATTGTGCCCAGTGCACACAATAATTAAAACCATAAAGAAAAGAGGCCGCATTAATATTTCTGCAGTCTGTAGGCACCGAGGAGGGATGGTTATGGGTTACTGAACAGGCCAAGTTCTAATCCAGCTTTAGACAGGACTCAGAAGTCACTTATTTTCTCTACAGCCATTTCAGTGACTTACAGGAGAACATTAAGACATCTCTGAGTAAGGAGAGGGATGGGCCACTGCCTAGGTTCTCACCCAAGACCCTGGGGGAGAGGTCCAATGCTGTGTTCTACACCCAGCTTCAAAGTTTGTTTCCTAACAGAGATACTTCAAAAGCAGCTGTAATGGGCGATGCAGAAAGGCACAAGTGAAGCGTCGCTCTAACGGCAGAATCCTGCAGCAATAAAAATGCCAGTTCGTGGGCTTATTAGGGTACAGAAAAATGCATCCAGGGATGCTGGAAGTGCCTTTACAGCCTGCAGCAAGGCCTGATGTACCATGCTGCTACTGCTCCAGCCACTACCACTACAGCAGTTCAGGAGGCAGGGGTGGGCCTGCTGACAACAAAGTCAGAAACTGTTCCGTCCATATCCCTGGCCTGGCTTCATACCTCCTGACCTAACGCACTTGAATGAGGCCTGAAAGGTGGGAGCTCAGCAGAAAGAGCAATCATCCATCCACTGAATCCCCAAAGCAGGGTCTATTCCTCCTCACAATCTGTAGAGGAAATTTGGCCAACCACACTCCTACCTCAAGTGTCTTGGGCAGGTGAGGCATTCACTTATGGGTTGAATCCACCTCCTTCCTCCCCAGCAAGAGAGCTGCACCATCTTCCTCCAAATGCTTTTGGAGAACGATGGCAAGCAAGACTTTGAGGAACTTGGGCATAAATAAAGGCTACATTACTGCCTATAGTCAATAGCAAGCAAGAAATGAAGAGTCTATCAAAACACAGTTACCAAAGCAAGGCTCCTTTACGCCTTCCTAAAGAAGCTGAAGGCAAACACAACGCGCTGCGAGTGTTAACATATTCATGCTGGTAAAAAAGGAGTACATTTTCTCAGCATAAGGCAGCACATATATTAGTAGGAGCATCATCATAAAGCTGTGGCCAAATCATCCGCAACCATAAGGCTTAGAGCATCCTCGATATCATCTCAGTTCTGTCTGATTCACAAAAAGCTTCCTGGTAAATACATACAAACAGACATAACCTCGAATGCTTCACAGCCAACTTCTCAATCAGTTGATTTTGGAAAGAAGCTGCTGGAGTTCACCTGCAATTACAGACTTTTGGAGTTGAGCTCCAGTGGTGATGACACACAAGGGCTGCAGCCCTTCTCACCCAGCCGGGTTCTTGGCTCTGGGGTGCACCATTTTTCTCCTAACGTGAATTAAAGCAGACTGTGTATGATAAACTGACTATTTCAGTACGAGGGTTATTCAAAGGTCAGGCCAGAGATTCTGTATGTCCAATTTCCCACGGTCTTGGCAAGCTTGTCAGTATTTAGGTTCCTAAGCAGGTTTCTCCAGAGCAATTTTTTCCACATGGATTTGCATAAAGACTACTAAGAAACTGCAGAGAGGGTCTAACCATGCTTTACAGCTATCTCCCAAATGTTACTTTTTCCATAGTGTATTAAGACTCTTTAAAACTACATCTGAAAATGGTACCATCGAGTGAAAAATCTCTCCAGGTTCATTTCTCTGGGTGTATCAGACAATACGGGCTGAGTAGCTCATGAAACACTGAGCAAAGCCAACAAGTTAGGCACCTCGAAACCCAGAGTCATTTTCCAAATTGCTTAACTGAATCTTCAAGCATCTAAACACCTTTTAAACTCTAGTCCAGGGTGTCTTAAATGTTCCAAACATCTTCCCGAGACACAAAAAATGCTTTTATTTCTGTTTAACAGAAGTATCTCAGTCAAAATCTCAGAGCAAGGTGTAGCTGAATGGGTTCAAACCAAGGTGTCCCATATCCTAGGGAAGTTTTTTAACCACGGGCCTCCCCATGGAGGCTGGTCCAGAGCCTTTCTCAAGGACTGTGTTAAAAATATTAGCCCCGCAGCCTTCTGTGGGAATGTCAGCTTGTAAGAGAAATACCGAGCTCAGAGCTTGAACTCAGGACTCCCACACACCAATGAATCACACAGCCACTACATCACAAAGCTGACCCTACTTTATTTGATCTTAAGAGATGTTCCTAAATCTTGCCTCTTTCTGTGGTCAAGGGATAGAATTTAGTCACTAGTAAGCTATTCACATTTCATACCTTAGGACATCAAAGCATGAAGGATGTTTTTCCATTTTCTCCACTTAAGCTCATTAAAAGAAATATTTTTAAGAGCATTATTCCCTGAAGTTAACCGGACACAAAAATCTGCAAAAACCTTTCTCTCTTTTGGCTTTGGGTCAACACTGAACACAGACACAATATGTTTCTTTGACATGTCACAGAATTACACATCCATCACTGAAACTCCGAATGGCTGAAATACCGCCTGAGACAAAAGGAACCTCACAGCCCATTTGGCTAAGGGATGCTTTAGGGAAAATGCATCCTAATGTAGGAGGATTTGCATTCTACTGAATTTTTATTATTTTTTTTTCACAAGCTGTCCTTTCCCTAGTAGTAAAATGCTGTAAACTGCAAAAGCATGGTGATACTCCAACTGCTACAAGTTTTAGGTTACTTTCACTGATGCTCCTGTACCAGTGCTCATGCCTGATGAACTGCTCCCACTCCAAGTCCTCAGGTCAGCTCCATCCTCACAATACCGAGTCTAATTTCAAATCCCACAGCACTGACATTTGCTCCTGAAGGCAGCTGAAAAGTCATATCTTTCCCATTAGAGTAAAAAGCATCAGTATCTTGAGAAGTTACAGCAATATTGTTGGTGGATTTAAACAGCCAACATAAAAGCTTGCAGCATGAGAAGGGCTGACATGGCTGCCTACATCACTCTTTATTATGCTGCTGATAGCCATTGCTATCTGTATGTGGAGTGCAAGCTTCACAGACTCAGAAAAGCAACACAAGATGGAAAAACACAACACAAAGTGGGTATTTTAGAGAGGTGAGAGGAATGAAGCTTGGTTTTGTTTGGTCCAGGGTCAGTGCATGGGGATGGGACTGATAAGACCAGGATCCAACTGCTGTCAGGGTGCTTTGACTTATGTGTAAGATCATTCCTTCCTCTCTCCTTGTTTCTCATCTCATCTTTGTCCATCTTTCTTGCTCAGACTGACAGCTCTGGGGACAGGCTGGTATATTAATGAGCTGCTGCAGTGGTTATAATCAGCTCAGCGAAGGTTCCATTTTCAGATGAATTTCACAGGCACGAGCACTGGCAGTTGCAACTACACCATTAAGTCCCCCCAAACAGGGGTTGCAGATGTGGTCATGTAGCCACTTATAGACACCTAAATGGCTACCTCAGCATGCAAAGAAGGATTATTGCAATTTGTGTGCTTTGCACCGTTTCCTTTGCTTGTTACTACAGATGCCTAAGGCTCTGCCATAAAAAAAGGAAAGGAAAAGAGAAGCAATGAGATCAAGATAGACCTTGATTTGGTTGCAGAAAAAGAGAGTTCATTACTGCTGAAGTAGAGTGGATTTATCAGGCCCTGCCTGGAGGAGGGCTGGCTGCAGGCACAGCCTCTCATGTTCCACGCACTGCCTGCGTGGCTCTGGCCGCACGGGGCTGGCTGTCAGGCAGGGAGCAGAGAGGAGGGGTCCATCTGATCACTGCTCTGTTACAACCGGGGTCCCCCAGGGGTCGGTATTGGGCTCAACGATGGTAGCGTCTTCAAATATTGGAGGGTGCCCAGAGAAGGGCTACACAGATGATTCAAGGACTAGGAAGTTCCCAGATAAGGAAAGGCAAAGAGAACTGGGTTGGTTCGGCTTTGAGCAAAGGCAGCTCAGGGGAGACTGGATCACTGTGTTCCAGTAGTTAAAGAGTGGCTGCAACAAAGATGATGGAGACTCCCCTTTTTATGTGGAGGCAGATGGAAAAGATAAAGGGTAATAGGCACCAGTTACTCCTGGGGAGATAATTATAGGACCCAAGAGGAAATTTTTTCACACTGACAAAAACTAGCCCCAAGGAATCAGAGGAGTCCCCAAAACTGGACATTTAAGATTCAGCTGCACAGGTTGCTGGGCCATCTTGTCTAGACCATGCTTTTGCCAAAGCAAGGACCAGATGATCCTTGAGGCCCCTTCCAACTATGGATTCTATGATGCTTCGCTTCTAGAAGCTGTGGACTAGCTATGCAGTACAACACAGCTATGTGTGGAAAGCTAAGACAAGAGTCCCCACTCAAAAGACATCCCTGAAGTTTAAGCTCATCCAGAAGCACCTCTGGCTGGTACCTTCACACTGCTGCTCTCAGGACCATATTCCATCGCATCCTAACAAACACCCTGCTTGAAGACAGCAGAGGAGACTAGTACATATTTGTTTAAAGCACGTCCCCTTGCCAAATGACACAAACAACACCTTTTCCTCCAGCACAGCCCACAGGAAAGGTTGCACACCCAAAGCTAGTGGCTGAAGGAGCAGCCCTGGATGGCTTCTGGGGGCAGCCAGGGTTCTGAGACGTGGATTTCTACAGTCGTTCTGCAGCAAGGCTCAGGTTATCCACACCACACTGAGCACACAGCTCATTTATCTGGAGAGGCTTTGTTCAGCTACGGTTCACACTCCCAGCTCGAGCCCAATGTTTAACTCCTCAAAGATACACTACTATACATTTAGATACCAATCACACAAGCCATCATTTTAGATGCCTAAGAAAGTAAAATTAAATACCACGGGGATTATATCAGAAACCAGGTTTAGCCAGTTATTTCAGCTCTGGGTCATTATTTCATATGTATATATCAAAGGAATGTGAATATGGAGTAGGCTGAGAAGCAGACTACAAATGCAAATGCCAAAATACTAGAAGACTAATAGACTATTTTTAAGGGAAGGGAATAGACTGAAAATATAGGAGAAAGTTGCAGAAATAAATCAAAGGTGAGCAGATGCACTTGGCCAAATGGCTTTTTCCTGCGTAGTATAGCGATTTGTTTTATCCTTCCGTTTCCCGAACCCAGTCAATAAGACCACATTAAAAATGCATGGGCCAATTTGATGTGTACAACACCAAGTTTTTCAGAAGAGCTGGAGCATTTGGAAGGGTACAAGCACAACAATATTTATGTACAGAAAAGGAGAACAGAGGTTGGGAGAGGGAAATACTTGTCAGACGGCAAATTCCCCATGTAGCAAAAATAATAAATCCCTCTTCTTTTGGGAAAAAAACAGTGGTTTTTATCAATAGAAGCTGCCACACTCCCACATGACTCCCACCGGGGGCAGGAAGAGTAATAGCACCAACAAGAAGAGAGCAGCCTGTATTTTTACCACTTCTCTTCTCCACTAGCTGTATTTTAGGACTCTCATTGATGCAGGCTGGGCATCACCAATGGCTTTCAGGAAAGCTGGCAGACAATGAATTTTCATCAGAAAACAAAGCTGACGTTTTCCAATTTTCTGTCTGGACAAAGAGACAAAACCACTTCATTTGGAGGGAGCTCCAGCTGAGTCGGGGTGTTTCAGCAGTCGGTCTCTGCTGACACAGTTCCGCAGTGAGCTTCATTTGGTGGCAGCAATTGGGACTGGGAGCATTTTGGGAGTGTCCTTCCTCTGCACCCCACTGTGGGATGTGCTCTTCCACATGCAGTGATTCACCCCTTCTGCCTCCTGCAGCCTCTCCCAATCTGTGGAGCTGCACGAGCTGTCAGAGAGAGGCAGTTCCGAGCCTTCCTGCGGGTAAACCAAGGCCACTGACCCCTCCGCAGGGTTCCCCTAACCCTTTTCCAGATAAGTCCCACTGTTCCAGGGTCTCAGCAGGTTGCCAGTAGATCACAGAGGCACCCCTTGCTCTGCAGCACACATGAGTTACCCTAAATTAGTTTCCAAGAGGCCAGCTCTGTGGGAAAAGGGCATTAAAAGTGCCTTTAATGCGGCGCATTAAACAAAGTTTGCCCACAGTGGCTGGACACGCCAGGATTCAGGCAGGACCCAGCCCAGGCACCAGCCTGCTGCCAGCTGCACCCATCCTGATGGAGCTGGAGATTTGCCAAGTCCTTTGGCTGGACATTTGAGGGATTTTTTTTAAGAACTCTACCACACAGACCTTCAGGCTGAGGGATGAATCAAGAGAAGGCATCTCCCTTCACAAACCAAGTCTATTGTCCAAGGAGATGAGAAGGAAAGAGAAGGGGATGGAGGGACCAAGACTTGAGCTCTCTTCATAAAACCTGTCAGAAGACACAGGGCTGATTTGCAGCTCTGCTTTCACCCTGGGATGCCTGCAGCCAGCAAGCGCTGCACAGGAAGGTCTTCCCATCAGGAAGGCAAAGAACACATTCTGTGACACAGTAAAACATTGACATTAAATTTAACAACAGAGGAAAACAACTTCTGAGAGCTTCTCCTGCAGCAGCGAGAGGTTTGTGCTGCTATAGGAACATCTGAATTTGCATGAGGTGTAAACACACAGGCACACACATCCACACCCCGCTCCCGCTCGCGCCGAGGGTGTTCAGCAAATAGCACATGTTCTCCCCCTCCCTTCCACCTCGCCGGAGTCGCGGCAGCACCGGGGCCCTGCGAATGGCTGGAAGGAAGCAGGGCTGTCATCCAGCCGCTCCGCAATCACGATCCGCTGGGACGAGATTGTTCCAAACTGTTGTTGGGGACCATTCAAGCGGCAAAACATTAAATGTTTCTATTATTTAGAGCATGCAGCTGGTTAAACTGAACAGCCTAGCAGGCTAATGGGAACACAGGAGTAACCAGGTCAGCCAAAGGAGGTGTGAGCATAGGTATAGATGAGGACATGTATTGCTTGCTGTTTCTTATATCCAGTGTAGATTTAGGAATAAATAGCCTGTGTTGTAGCACCTTCCACCACTGAGACCTGTACAAGGCACTGATTAACTTTTTTAAGCCTGCTGGAGAATGCAAAGATCTCGAGGAAGGTCATATGGGGAAAAAGCTGCACATGAAAGGAAAATAAAATAGAAGAGCCTTCGTGTAGCTTTAGTGGACCAGCCATGCAAAGGCCCCCTGGATTGAGGGTCTCCAATGCTTTGCAGAAGGAGCGTAGGAAGAACAGCTGAGGATGGCAATGTATTACTCATGCATTGTGGAGTAACTGCTGGAGTGTTGCTCTGGATCAGAAATCATTCCCTGTACAAGTCCAATGTTTCCATATTATTTTTCAACTCTTTGGAAGCTATTTCTACCATCTGGAATTATACTATCCATTAGATCCTCCTCCTCAGCATCTTCTCTCTAGGCAGAATCATGAGGTGCTTCAAACCAATTAAGAGATTATCATCTTAGAGACTCTCACACTGTTTTGCAAACCAGCCTGTAAACTATCCTAATATTTAGGGTGGCAAGTAGGAAAAATGAAAGCAAGCAAGCAGAGGCATTTTGATAATGTCAGGACTAATTGCTCAGTTACGTACTGCTTGGTTTAAGACACAGTCTGACAAAAAAAAACCCAAACCAAACCAAACAACAACAACAAAAACAACCACAACTGAAAAACAAAACAAAACCACAAACGCACAAGCGGAAATCTCCAAACTTCAGGCACTGAAAGAGTGGGAGGACAAAGCTCAGGATATGGCAGCAGACATATCCCCCCCCAGCCCTGCTCTGATCCACGGTAAAATCCATTATTCTATTAAAATTTTACCTGACTGTGACTACCAACAGAGTGAGGTATATTTGATTTATGTTTGGGGTTTTTTACATTACAAATTGAGTTCTGCAATAGATCCGTGTTCCGAAATACCAAAAAAAATTATTTTGGCATTCACCTTCAGCCAGTTAAGAACTCTTCCCCATTTTGAGACTTTCAATGCAGAAAAATTTTGCAAAGAAGTGTTTCAAATGCTTTATATTTAAGAAGTCCACTTGGAAATAGGATATTTAGATATCATAACAACTCCCCCGTGTTTGTTTTATATTAAATAACGGCAAATTCAACCAATTGCACAAAAACCTTTGGTTTACCTGTGGGTCTCAAGAGGGTATGCTTTGTCAAAGTTCCTGCAGCAACATTTACTTGAAATGAGTTAATACGGCCTACCAGATTTGGGCTAGCAGAGCAACACAAGTCACCCTTTCCCCGTTCCACAGACTAACCTCACACCACATACCAGCCATCACCTCAGGGAAGAGAGACTTTCATTCCCATTCTAACCACTCCCCTCAATGGCACGATGTTTCCCAGCTCATTATTTTCGCAGTCTGCTGTGAATTCTTGGCTCATTCAAGTTTTGTTTGCTTACCTTAGCAGACGTGCGAGACCTTTTTCTGCTAAATCAAACTTATGGTACAGATTCTTTTTAGCCCCCCCTTTAAGGTTCAGCTACATACTATGTTGGATTTTATGGCCTTGAAATCAGCTGTCGAAAGAGATGCAACATGGACCCCTGTTGATAATTAGCCCCGAGTTTGGAAGTGCTGGAGAATGAGGAGGTTAATGTTCCCCACCAGCAAACTACAAAGGCAGATGGGCAGCCTGACACCATCTCACTCTCCCTCTGATGGCAGAAAACCTACAGCTCTGAGATGCAAGAAACATCATTAGAAATTGGTTCTTCCTGCATTTTTTTAAATGGAGGAAGAGTTCTGAAGTAATCTCGATATGACTCCAATTTTTGTGCATTACCCTAATAGGATATCCAGATCCCTCTCCCAAGGGCTCAGATAAATACTAACGTGCACTAAAATCCCCTTCTGATTTCCCCAGTGAAATTCCTCACGCTGCGGGTGGCAGTGACCAGTGGAAGAGGAACATTTGTAAGCAAATGACTCCCACCCAAGGTGGGAGCTGCCTCCCGACCTCCCTCATTTATAGCAAGGGGAAAACAGCAGAAGAGAAACCTTTCTGGAAGGTCTAATCCATAGCTGTAATCCATAGGTAACGCAATGGGAACAGAACGTAGTAACTAATTACATTTGGAGTGTGTGTGCAGTGCACTTTATTGACTAGACCTCTTAAATTGGTATTTATGTTATTGCTGTCTGGAAGCCCGAGGCCGCCTTTGAGTGATATTAGTAAATGAGATAAATAGAAATTATTTTACAGTTACTGATCTGGTTACTGACATACATGTTTCTTGCTTGTAAATGTCAATTTATTAGCATATGAAGGATAAACTCCTATAATTACTTAAATAACCTCATTTTCTGATAAAATCATTAAAAAGAACAAAGTAAAAAGCCAACATAAGCACATGTTTTCACAACCTCTGAATCTGTTGCAAGGCTGCTTTGGAAAATACATAAAGCAAAGCTGACACTATACTTGATCTCAGCCAAAAAGCCTAATAGCAATATTATAGCCCATAATGTTTTATATCTGAGAGCATAAAGATCCTGTTTGTACATCTATCAATTATTTATTACCTTAGTAAAAATTACTACCCACACAACCACACCTCAACCTCAGCAGTCACGTCACAAGGGCAAAACTGAAAACCACTCAGCCTGTGGAATAATTTCCCAGTCAGAGGAGGTTTTCTTTACTTAGGCTGATTTGCAGTCAGGCTGCTACACCAGACTTGGAGAAATCTTGAAAGTCAGCACCGCCCTAATAAGAGAGGGTTGGAAAGTCAACCAAAGAACCCATCTATTGTCCCTTGTCTCAGGAGCTTTAGCACCGCTCACAGTTACCTGATCTTCCCTATATTGCATGTTTTATAAACTGTTATTTTGATCTGAGAAGATGGATAATCCCTGTACCTAAGAGCTATTGGCAAGTATAAGAGTAATTCAAATCTCTAAATCACAGGCATCTGCTGCAGTTCTTGCATACTTTAGTATTCATGGGTGGCTTT
>JANHFX010008018.1:109873-133361 GCA_027560015.1 Chloroceryle amazona
TATAAGAGTAATTCAAATCTCTAAATCACAGGCATCTGCTGCAGTTCTTGCATACTTTAGTATTCATGGGTGGCTTTCACCATGCAAGATGGACAGCTCCGTGTTGTACCCTGCAGTTAACAGGTTTTTCTGCTGTAAAAAACTCTTCCTCATTCCAGCCTTCATTGAGCTCTCTGAAAGTTGCCACTTTCTGTACCATTTTCTGTGTCCTGACCTTCCAAACATATTGAATCATGTAATTTAGGAATAGGAAACATGGGCAGAATTCAGTTCTAGGTGGATCTATCAGGATCTATTTCACCGTCGAGTGTGCAGGAACCGCTTGCTGCCTGTTCCCAAGACGCCGAAGCACTCTGGAAACGGACACGCCAAGCTTTGCACACGAGGGAAACGTGAGGAGTGGCACAGCTCTCGCTCAGCAGGGGATGCAAAATCGGGAGGACAGAAAGACAGAGCCACTTCATAAAGGTATCAGCAAAGCTCTGTAATGGGCCCCACATCAGCAAGTGAAATCAGAGGGTCCAGAGAGACAGACTAATGACAGAAACACACAATTGTGCCCAAAGGTTACATAGGTGAAGAGTTAGAATCGTCCTGCTTTCAGAAAATTTTCTCCCTGATTTTGCAGAAATCCTGATCGTTTTTCACAACCTCTTGATGTTGCTGACAGAAGAGCAGCACACACGAAGGTTGTCTGCATCTTGGATCCTCTTCCCTCTGTGATGCCTTGCCTTTGTAAGTAAAAACTAAACCAGCAGCTGTGGAATAAAGCTGTAACCTATGTGGAAAGATATTTCAAAATAAACATCTGGTGCCTTTTTTACCAGAATAGATGTGAAAGTAACTTCTGAAGGTAAAACAATAATGAATTATCAATAGGCAATGTGGGTGGAATCACTTGCATTCCTTCTGGCTGCCTAAATCCAGCAACTACTGCAGTCCCCACAAACACTCTGCAGCTACAGCAGAGGAATGGAGAGACCCTGTACATCTCCTACTGATTTATAGATTAAAACCCTGCTTGGAAGAAGCTACCTACCAAGACATGTTCAAGTCCTGATTCAACTGCTGCTGAAATCAGAAGGAGTCCTGCCACTGATCCTAGCAGCACTCTGATCACATTTCCCACAGAGAGTTCTTCAGGAATTTCAACGCAGACATTTTGTCAGGAAAAAGAACACAATTGTAGAATATATAGTGAAAAAGGGGAATTTTATATTGGCAGGAAGATAGATAAAATACTCTAATAGTTGGGTTTTTTCTTCTCTTATTTCTATTATTCATGGGACTCTAACGATCCCTTTCTGCACACAAGACAAAAGTAAACCACAGCCTCCTGATAGTAAGCGTGGCACTCCGTCATTAATGCAACGTGGATATGTTAATGCAATAGTAATTGCCTACCTTTCTGCAGTCAAATCACCTTGCACTGGAATTGTAGCACTGTTATAGTTTCTTTTTCATTAAGATGCCAAAAAGGACCCCAAAATGATTGTCTGGTTTTATATCACATGAGTGTGAATAGTAACAGAACTGGAAGGGAAATGAGGAGCAAACCCAGAAAGCAGCTAAACTGCTGCCCTACCACTGCAAATCAGTGACTGTGGTGACCTGGTACTTCTCTCTCCAGCCCAGCCAGAAAGATGACGTCAGGTAACTCAGGTAGTGTTGGCTTGTAATAAAACTTCCAAAACACACAAGCTGCAGTCAGTTTTCATCAAGTGAATTTCACATCAACAGCAGCTGCAAAAAACTATTAAAAAAAAAAAAATCAGGAAGAATCACAATTTCAAGGCAATGTCGACAGCCAAAGAAAGCATAATCCATATTTGCATTAGGTCCTCGTGCATCTTGTCACGTATCTGCACTGAAGTCTTCTCCCCATTTGGCACCAAACTTTCTTACTTTCAAGCAACTACTGAATAAATTCGGTAACTAATTTAGCAAAACAGCTCTCAGCCAAAATGCTTGAACTCTGTGGGCCACGGTAACAAATTACTGTCTTTGGAAAGAAAAGTTTGAGACAGCTATGATTAACTTTCCATGCTGGAAGTGTGGCTGCCCTGAAAGGGCAAGGAGTGTTGGGAACTGCAGATGGCATCCCAGAGCTCAGTGATGAATCAGGAGCATCTTACGTTCCCTGGGGGGATGTTCGCACCGTGTCTGCATCTAGACCTGGAAGATGCCATTGGAATGGCAGGACCCATCATCTGTCTGTTTCGTACGTGATGTAACTCAGTAACTGGATGGGCTGCAAGAAGGGGATACAGAAGCGTTAAATAACATGTGAAAAGTAACAATTAAAGAACCAATGCAGGGGTTTTATATCTCCAAAGAACCTGTTCTGTTTTGCCCAGGTTATCTGAAAGGCTACTCCTTGCCAGTGAGGATCCAGCCAGCCGGAGTTGAAACACAATTTTTTTTTTTAACTTTCAGGTGACAAGGGAATAGTGCAGGCAAGGAGGGATGTAGCTGAAATCCAACTCCGTAATGGAAACCTGGATGAAACGGTTGCTGCATCCTTATCACCTCTCTGCAACTGAACACAAACGCTGGCAGACTAACCAGGTGCACAAGACAGACGAAGGAGTTTATGTTAGTTTAGCCATGTGTTGCTATTCTGATAAAGGACAAACTGACTCACCATTAGAAGCCAACAACAGCCTTAGAAAATGTACTGTTAAGCATGTTTTTCGGTTTAAAACATACATTTGATGCATTTTGAAATGATGAATAATAAAAAACCCCTGAATATTCAACTATGTTTTGAATTTCAGAGTGTACACTCAACCTGAAAAATAATCTATGCTCTGCTGAAGTCATTCATGTCCAGACAAATTATTTTTGCTCTTTGTCAGTGGTAAAATGATGCTTAATATTTTATCTCTTTTGTTCGCAAAAAGATATTTTTCTTCATGGTTTTGGGAAACAAACATCTTTCCCTGGGGAGCATGACATCAAACAGTTCCTGAAGCAAGGAATATTTTTTTGCAGCTGTTCTGAACAGGGTTCATCTGTTGTTTGACTCAGAACCAACTTGTGCATTACTAGGGTCAGAGATCATATGAATAGAGAGAATGCCACATAAAGAACCAACAAGGGCAAAATAAGAAATATGGGAACAGCTCCCTATGTGCCGAGAAGGAACTAATGCTGAAGAAAGGGTAATTACACTCCTGAAGTAACACTTCCTCTAAATCAAAGTGGCACAATACAGGATATTGTCACCAGAATCGTGGAACAAGCACGAAGAGCAATACAATAAATAAAAACAACATTCCATACCCCATCTGTTCTGTTCTCCAAATTAAAGCATCTAAAATATTACAGCAACATTTTCTGTATTTCACTGCAAATCTACATTTGCCACTTACACATTTAAGCATGGAGAACTTAAGTGACTGTAGTAAGTCATTAAGAGAGAACATGATTCAGTAATGGGGTGCATCCAAAACCTCAGCACAGATACATCAAAGCACTGCTAACCCAAAGGTGCAAGAAAACACTGCAAAAGAAACCTGAACCTAATAAAACTTGATAATTCTTATACACCTATGTCACTTGGGAAAGTGGGATGCTGGGAGAAATAAAAAAATACTGAAATATTATCACCTTTTAGAGCTCCTTAAGGAAGCAAACAGCCAGATCAAAGAACAGCACATTTATGAGCAAATCCCACCTATTCTTTTAAGAGCTTTCCAAAATTACTGGTGTATACTGGGGCTTTAAAAACAATGGCTGAAAAAGTGAAGGTGCAAGGGATTTTATTCTACACATAAAATAATCTCTGTGCAGGGCATATTAATGTTCCTTTGAGGGGCTCTATAAAAGCCCCTGTGTTAGAGATAAGGAAATATACAGAGATTGGCCAAACTAATCCACAGAGCTAAAAGACAACAGAACATTTGAATATTTGCTTCACAAATACTATTTCTGAGCTCCACCATAAAACCTGGGTTATTTATAATCAAAGAATAATGATGAGTGGGGACATTAGTCCTTTTGCCATATCCCTCCGTGCCCTGATAATTCACTTATTTATATGGGGCACGTCCTGCTTTGCTCAAACAAGACACAAGATGACATGTCTTAGAAGATGAAAAGAGGAGAAAATCCACAGAAACAACAAACACATCCACTCTTACATACAGTGCTCTCTTAATTAATGACAGTAAAAAACCTGAAGGGATATTAAACCCTGTGCTTCAGAGGTTAGGTCAGTCTCTAAGTATAATAGATCCAAAGGAGACCATGCAGGGAATCACATTATTCTGCATCTCCCTCCTGCACTGCTCTTACACTTCCCCCACCAAAAGACTGTAATGATTATTGTCAGAGACAAGATACTGGAATAGATGGACCTTAAGTCTCACTCAATTCCTGTGTCTATATTATTATTAGAAGAGAAGCTGTCACAGGTATCTAATGGATGATGAAGCCCCTAAAAATGAAAGGGCAGGAAAAAAGGTATGATGCAGCAGGCAGTTCAGCCACCATCTGCTCCTGTTCCCCTCCTTCCTCAAACACATCTCTATTACCTTGCACAGCTTCACAGTTCTTAAGGCTAGGACTCCTACCCCATTCCCAGGAAAATAGAGGCAGGTTTGTGTACAGCGTATTTCATTTTTGATATGTTTTTTTTCTTTCAACCTCAATAGAAGGCTCTGAAAAAATAACTACTGCTGCCTCCCGAATGTCTTGCTCACCCCAGCTACCTACCAGGAGAAGACCACCTGGCCCACCATGTGGAAATGAGGAAAGAAACTGCAGAGTCACCCCCCCGGCTGGTAACAGGAGATATTTATTACACTCGACCACAGTCTTCGAGGAATTGGTGTTTGTGCATAATTTAGCAGGTAGTCACAGGAGTTCATTGTTACAGGCTGAACATCTACTTTAATGGTTATAGATACAGTCAGAGCTTTCAATCTGCTTCTCTGTTTCCAAAGGGGAAAACAATGTAAATAGCTATAGGAAAACCAGGATATAAACAACAGGGTGGAGAGTGGGATTTAGATTTCATTCTAAAGCAGCCTGCAGAGCTTGTGGTGAGAGTTATTCTACCCCTGGTCACTGCATTATGTCCAGCCCCACTCCCACCTCCAGCAGATGAATCACAGAATGGTTTGGCTTGGAAGGAACCTTAAAGATAATCTGGTTCCAACTCCTCTGCCATGGGCAGAGACACCTCACTAAACTGGGTTGCTCAAAGCCCCATCCAACCTGGCCTTGAACATTGCCAGGGATGAGGCATCTACAGCTCCTCTGGGCAACCTGTTCCAGTGCAGACACACTGCCTGCAGTGACCACTGCTGCACCTCCAGCTGCAGCCCAGGGACTCAGCTACAGACACAGCCCCAGGCAAAGCCCACAAACCCCCTCTCCTGACATGAGAGACATCATTCAGAGTCAAGAGGTGAATGTGCTGCTGCCATGGGGTCAAAGCATGATGTTCTGTCCTCCCATCTCACCCGCACCTCACCTCCCAAAACCAAGTCCCAGGTCTGAAAAGGCACCGCTGCATCTTAGGACAGGGAAGGATGCAGCTGGAAAGTGCCAAAAGGTGAAGGACAGGAGCGAGTGGAATTAAACCACTGAGGGATGCTAAAGTGAAGAGAATGCTGCGGGCAGTTCCGTTAAGTTGTGCGCCGCATCTAGTAACACCTTTGTGAAAGCCTAAGTTTAACACCACCTAAGCTCCCTTCAGAAAGTGCTCATTAATCCACTGTTGCTGTTTGGTGTATCTGCAAATTGCTACCTTTAAAAACCTGAAGAAAACTTCAAAGACTGGGAGGCTGAAGAGCAAATATTCACGGGTGTCTTAAAATGAAATCTAAGGTAGGGCAATGAACAGAGGAACAGTTGGTGAACAGTTGGTGAATGGATATTTTTATGCAAGGAATGCCTGAAGGAAAGAGAAGGGAAAAAAAAAACTGTGTAGGAAGAAGGAGCAATTAATATGCTCCTTCCCCCGCCCGCCCCTTACACTTATTTTGATTTAAAAGTCTATTCTTTCAGTATCACAGATTAAGGTCGCTATAGAATTTACCATGGAAAACAAAAAGAGTGGTCATAGTCGTTGAATCAAGAAATTAAAGGGCCTGTGACAGAGATTTTAATTATTCAAAACTGATCACAAAGATATTCTGAATTAATTTTCACATTTTTGCATTTGTACATTTCAAATGACTATGTGTATAGATATAATTCTATTCCCTGGGAAATGGCACTCAGCCTTAAGACCAGTTCCCTCATTAATGTCATTCTTGACTGGGAAGGCCACCAACTGTAACAACATCTTGCTAAGAACATTAAATACTTCAAACATTTCACTGAGTGAGCTACTCTCACCAAAAAGCCCTGACTTCCCCAGAAATACATGCAACAGGAAACTGTAGATGCCAAAAATAAAAATAAATTAAAAAAAAAATACTCTGGATCCAAATTCCCTCTTGCACGTTACTAATTAGGAGTATGGACCGTTAGGTGTGCAACTCTTGTTAGCTTAATGGGAGCTGTGGGGCCAATACTTGCTAGAGCAGAGCTAAAAACTACATCCCACTTGTTCCCAACTCACTGCTGGTTTACAGCTGAAAAAAGTGTTAACTACAATTACACAATTGTTCATTTCCTATTTTTTGCCACTCTATATAATACCCCACGTAGCATCTCAGCTGAGATAACTAGGCAAGCCAGCAATGCACAGAGGCTAAAGAGCACAGGGCTGCTCCTCACTGATGGCAGCCAGCTTCGGGCTCAGGTTTTCATCTGTTTACGTGCTTTATTGCAGCAGCAAAACACAGCCGAGCATCATCCCCGTGTCCACCGCTTCCAGGCAGGCCGGGGCTCACCACGGGTGTGGAAATGAAGCCTGCCAGTATTAAAGCTAACGGGTTACAGCAGAGTAAACCAGTAGTGACAGCAGCCAGACTCTGGGGTTTTCCTTGGCTGAACGTAACACTTAAAATAATTTATTTAAATCTCTCTAAAATTTTTCCAAATAAAGTTTTAAACTGCTCGCTACCGCTATCCCTACTGTACTGCTCTGGGCGACTCTACACCCCTCTTCAAAGCCCCTGGAGAACCAACCCTTTAAGGGACCCCTGCAGGGCCTTTCACCCTCAGAATAGCTACAAACAGCCTCAGAAAGCAGCAGGTACCAAGTGAATGAGCTGGACTGGACCCGGCCAGTGGAATTCATCGCAGGGGTGAAACATTGCCTTCCAGAAGGAAGGAGAAGAAAAATTTTCATACCTCCCATGCTTTCATAAACCAGAAATCAGATACATCCCCAAGGAACTTAAGAGATGTGCATGAAACATCAGGTTTTGGGGTAATGACCCGAAACTTGGCTATACTGAGAATTATTAGTAGAATATAAATAAGGTTGTGGAGGGCAGATGTGAGGAGTTTTAATAGCTTTTTATTAAAAACATGTTATGAACAGCCTTCAGACTCTTAATTTATTTTTTTTTTAAACTGTCATCATGTTTAAGTGAAGTTCTACTTTTGAGATGGACGTTTCCACAACTGGAACAGAAATGAGCCATCCAACAGATGGGGAGAAGAATACTCAAGTAAAGATCACAGAGGAAAAGCTCTTTAAGAGTTTCTGCAAGAGCAGGACAAATACTGGCATCAAATATTTATGGACAGTCATTCAATCAAGGCCCATGAGCTTCCTTTCAAGTATTTTTTTTCTCCTTTTTATTCACTTCTTACAAAAATTCACTGCATGAGCAAGGTTTTAGCATGACTAATTCCTCATGTAAAATATCTGTACTGGATGAGAGCAGGAAGCTTTTCTGTTTGGGGAGAGCCTGACATTTGTGAAATCAACAGGCATTTTGCTGTGTGTTTCAAAAACACTGAGATTTTTATCCCAAAGTCTTCTAGCTGATTTCACAGCAAGGACAATGAATTCTACTGGCAATAGGAATAGCAAAACATTCATAATCTTTCTTAGAAAGAGATAGCTTGGGGAAAAAAAGATAAACAATGAAAAAAATCTATTTCCCAAGTTACACTGAATAACACAGGGACTTAAAATCAACTCCAGTTTGAGGATAAATCCTACATAGTGGCCAGTTGCTTGGACAAAGTTAGTGGGATATTGAAAAAAAACAGACAAAACAGGGAAGGCTCTTCCCCTATGTATTCTACACCCACGTGTAAGTGTGTGCACACAAATAGATGGAATTTTATTTTTTTTTAATTTTGGTTTGGCTTTTTCTTTGCTCGGACTTGTGCTTTAGGACATTACTCTCTATGGCTGAAGTTGAAATCACAGTAAATTGCAGAGCAGTAATACCAGGGAGATGTCTACATCTTCTCTCAGAAGAGACCAGCTGGGGGATTTTCAATTTGCGCATCTTTCACAGACCCAAATCCTTATTGACAAAGTCCGTGTACACTCAACTCTAGGGAATGCTGCAGATGTGTATCCAGTATTTGCAACTTAACTCCTCATGGTATAGTTTTTTAAAACTATAGGTATATATACACACTCCAATCCTACACATACCCCTGCACACATGCAGCGAACAGTGGGTACATTCTCCTTGTACTCTGTCATTAAGAGCTGTATTGACAGCAAACAAGTTAGATATCTTTTTTTTAACAACATATAATTTTGCTGTTGTTTGCACGTTTTCTCCAAGACATATTGGATACCATTTGCTTTTCATTACAAAAAATGTGCTGACAACAAAATCACATATTCCTGACACGCAAAAGAAAGAAGAAACAGCTACCATTTTTGGGGTAGGGGAGTTGTTACATGGGGAACTTGATGCGCCATTACCCGGGCACGCAGAGCTCGCTCAGTGCACAGACAAAAGCACGCAGCGTGTGCATCTATCGAGACACGGCAGAGGTGTGTGGGAAGCTTCCCAACCCCCTGTCTGCTTATATTTGTATCGCAGTGTATTGATATATTATTATTTATCTGAAGAGAATTAGATCTTGCTATCCAAGGGTAGCCAGATGCAAACACGTCTGAAGAGTGAGGATGTTAAGCTGCTGTGTTTGTGTGTTTATAGCTCTAAAGCCCTTACGACAGAATTGCAGAGGGGTCTGTGCCCAATACTGCATTAGACAGGTTAATTCCTCACACAAATGCCCAGCAGCAGTGACTACACCAGAGAGTGAACTTCTGATTCTTCTAACTCAGGACACACCTAAATCAAAGCGCTGAAGACAGACCTAAGCCCAAGATGTGTGTAAGAACCTTTGGAGGAGCCAGAGCCACCATGGAACGGTACGGATCTTCAGCCGAGGTGAGTTACACAGCTCCGCTGGAGTCAAGGGGCAATTTTACACCAGCTGGTCTCCCTCTCACTTGAGCTCAGAGTGTACACACGGTACCCATATACAGCTCTGCTAGACTACATTGGTGACCCCCAGTCAGATTGGGACCCAGTGGTGGCTGCCTATCAGGGAAGCCAAGAAAAGCTCATGTCTGTGTATCTGGGAAGCAGTATCTGAGCAACAAAATGGTACCCCTCCTATCTTAGAAACTTCCCAGCACCTACTGGAAGGCGTACCCAGAGTACCAGCTCCTGGATTCTATGATCCCTTACTTGCATTCTTTGGTGAATCTGAGCTCCACACACCATCTATCTGCTTCATACAAAGGCCTTATGCTTACAGTGCTCCATATGCAAGGGGAGCAAATCCAAACAGCTCAGGACACGCCTCCTAGTCCAAACCCTTATCTGGATGTCTAGCACTGGAAACATCAGGGCTATCTTGTCCAGCCTCTTCCTTCCATAGATTTCCAGGCCTAAAGTTTTAAAAAAAAATCATCTGGGACTAAACGAAGAAAATATGAGACTGGTCAAAAAGCTGGAACAGTTGAAGAAATTCCCTAAACAGCAGATCCCTGGGCTGCCCAACGCTTTCCAACAGCTCAGGGTACCATTAGGCATATTATGCTCATCAGCACACAGCAGCTTTTCTGACTGCACAGCAGATCGAGAGAGAATGAGAGTAGGAGAGTGGCAAGAGAACTATCCTCCCTCTGCCATTTTGGTCATTTCTATGGAAGGCCCTCAAAAAAAAGTAAGATTGTCCAAGCCAAGTGGAGCCACTAGAATTTACTGATGAAGGGAAAGTCAAACTCAGTCTCCATTTTCTCCATGAGCTAGATATATTTATTATTATCAAAAAAAGCCACACTGATCTCTCTGTCAAAAAGAACATACTTCAGTCTAAGCTATGATTTTTTTCCTAGTGTGATCTCTCCGTTTCTCAATTCCCTTCCCCTGTCGTTTGCCAGCTGGTTGGTAGCTAGTGCAGCTGGCAGCGATGCCAAGTGCTTCGCTACAGTGGAGCCCTGGGCATTAGCAAGGATAATAATCAGTGGTCAGGGAAGCATGCATTGAATGTGTCAGCGACACTGAGCAAAGGTCCACTGCTCTTTATATCGTGCACTCTGACCTGCAGGATGCAAAAGAAACCGCCTATCAGAAGGAAGAACAAGTGGTTAAGCATTAGAAAAATGTTCCTAGCAGCAGTGACCCATCAGCTGTAGCAAGCCTTTCAGCATCAATCAGCTCGGCACCAGAGACAACTCTGAAGGCAACTGCGTGTGACTACTGGGAAGCACACGCTGTGCACAGCCACAAAGGTCACTGGTGAGCTCCTGCTGCAGCCTCTTCAAGACCCATGCTGCACGGCCAGCATACAACCACTCACTGGGATTCAGAAATCATTCAGGTTCTTATCTCAAGATTGGGGGTGGAGAGAATGGGCCAGACTCTTTTCAGTGGTGCCCAGCAACAGAACAAGGGGCAACAAGCACAAACTGGAACCCAGGAAGTACCATCTGAATGTGAGGAAAAAAATTCTTTGCTGTGAGGGTACCAGAGCCTGGAAGGAGCTGCCCAGATATATTGTGGCATCTCTTTCTCTGGAGGGATTCCAAACCCATCTGGATATAATGCTGGGCAACCTGCTCTGGGTGATCCTGTTGGAGCAGGGGGTTGGATGAGATGATCTCCAGAGGTCCCTGCCAACCCCCACCATGCTGTGATTCTGTGATCACCCGCTCACAAGCACAACTGCAGTGTCAGGAGCAGAAGCTGAACTCCACCACCATGCAGTGGGCAACAACACAACTGCCCAGACAAAGCTGCAGGCTCTGGCAATTCAGGCCACGTACATAAAAACTTCCTGCAAAATCTGTTGTGTTTGATAACAGAGTGGACAAATTTGGGGACAAGTCCAATTAAGCCTGTAACCGACACATCACTGTCTCTAAGCACTGCGCAGCAAATGCATTCAGTGACACGATGCTGCTGATCTGCCTGGGCTCAGCCTGCAGCTAAAAAATCCACCACAGGCTCCCGTCATGAGTAAGCAAAGCAGCAACTTGTCTAACCTGGGTGCCTGACAGAGGAACCCCGTGTGGACCCTCCTTTGCACAGCCCACGCTTTTCTTCAACCCATAGTCACACTGGTTTTACACTCTGGCCCATCCCCCCTGAGCATGGTAGAGCAGGTTTGGACATTACATTCTTCTCCTTTACACTTCTGTCCAGGCAGATTGCAGTAATTACGGCTGGTATTTCAATATAGTTGAGTTTGCTACATTTCTAGTGACTTCCACATCTCCCAGATAAAGGCATAGTTTACACTGACAGGGGATTCCAGGTGAATGCTTATTGCAGCACAAACCACTCACCCTGACCAAATGGATGAGCAGCAGACCAGCATTGCTAAAGGAGGAGCAAGGAACAGACTGATTCATTTATTTAAAAGCCTGGCTGAGAATTCAACCATCTTTTGAGAATCCTGATGGTTTTTTTTCTTTCTGCAAAATTAAAGGTCATTAAACTGATTCTTTTGTAATGTCCCTTGACTCTTGGGCTTTGCTAAAATGATTATTTCCCTTCTGTGCATGTATGTATCCTCTCAAAACCAGCTGCAGCCACCACCTCAGAGCAGTCTCAGAGTTCAGGGACTAATAACATCTCTGAAATTGTGATTTTAGCACTGCTGATCAGGGTAGGAATCACACAAACTACCAGAAGCAGGTCTGTAAGCTCAAGGCAACAGATCAGTAGAGCTGCAGTTTGACAGGATGATTTCCAAAAAGGAGGGGGCCAAAAAACAAACCAGCAGAAATAAAATAACTTATTACCATTGAATTAATGTAACAGTCAGTGCCCAAGAAGCGAAAGCCCAAGACCTGCTCCAAGGGTCCCTGCACAAATCTGGGTAACTACAAAGAAGGCACAGATATCAAAAAAAGCTCAGAGACAGCAGAAAAAAATAGCTAACTATTCTCCAGAAGACATCAATCTTACTGGCCTGGGATAAAGGGTAGTTTTTATTCAGGTAAAGCTCTCATTAAAATCTGGGAGAGTATTGAGTAAGTAAAAATAAGAACCTCAGGGTCCAACCTATCCCATCTTACTAATGAACTCTTAGATGCAGAGAACAAAATTTTGCCCAGGGAGCAGCTTCTCTGCTTTACTCCGTAACCTCCTGTGAGCTTACAGAAAAGTCAAGACAATTCATGATGTTCAAATCAAGGTGCAGGTTGAGTTATTGTTGCAGAACACCACGGTGCATATGTCTGCTTCAGGATGCTTTCTTTCTTCAGTTATGTTTTTTACACCCTTTCAGAGCACAGGAAACATATGACACAAGCTGAATATTTATGGCACGCTGTGTAAAAGCCCAAGCTCCTCTTCTGTACCCATCTCATTACAGGAGTTTACGTTTTTGGAAAGGCTTCCTCTTCAGGACCAATCTGGATTTCACATTCCCGCTCCACTGTTAGCTCAGACTAGTACAATGGTGTAGATCGTAGAGGATTTCAAATCTTTCAGCAGCCTTTTCAAAACCAGAGCCCCTGTAAAAGAGTTCAGCTAGCCACTCTCCTTCATCTGAGGGGAAAGCTTGCCTTAGGCACAAACAAAGCTTCAAATTGATTTAATTTAAAATTTCAAACTTCTGTATGCTGCTCAGCTTCCGACTGCCATCTGCTTTTTCAGCATGCCGTGACAGAGAGCACATTTTTTATCATGTTTGTTCAAGCAGGTCCATCAGTACAATATTAATTTCCAGAGTTGGGGAGTTCTGTATGCTTTAAGAAACCATCAGTTATAGATTTGATCAGAAATTATCAACAAAAGTATCATTTAGCCAGCTTTCAAAATCGCATCTTTTCAGCCCAAAGCACCCAGATTCTGTTACCTCCTCACTGCCCCTCATATTTCCTTGTGCTGCACTAAACACAAAGTTCCCTTGGGATATTAAATCAGGACGTTTTAAAACAGCCACGACATATGAGCTTTCAAGAAGTAGTAACCAAATGTCTTTCCATCACATCAGATGAAGAAACCCATGCTCAGGTATGTGTGGTAGCACAGGAAGGGAGCAGTGAAAGACTTTACAGCAGGAATTCAGTTTATCTCCAATCAGACTCTGGGCCCTACCAGCTCTTGACATCCCACTCCAGGCATTCCTGGACCTTTTCCCTTTTATTTTTTTCCTCCTTTTTTCTTTTAAGGCTTCTTGTATAAAACTGATTTTCAAAAGAAACAGGAAAAAAAAAGGGTATCACTTGGGACCTCTCCACCAAGTTGATCGACTTTTCCAAGCTGCTTAACTAATGTGTTGCATTGTGCCAAGGCAAGAACAAGGAGAGCTGCTCTTGCACTTGCAAATGCACTAAAATTAAGTTCTTCACCAGGCTTTACACTTAAAATATGGATCTTCCGCATCCTTCCAACACACACATTCCCAGAGACAGGCATATGTTACAAACATCCCGGTAAAATGAACTTTGGAGGGAACTGCAGCTTGTGGCTGTCCCTGCTGAGAAGCCAGAAACATGCCAAGTCGTGGCTGAAACCAGAAAGTGACATTAATAGACAGGATGGGAACCAGCCGAGATGTGAGCAGTCGTGGCTAACTCCCAGACCTCCCCCCGGCTTCACCCCACTACCTTGCCCTGCCCTCCTTTCTGTAGGACCAGATGACTGCTCATCCCTGACTTGTAGGCAGGACTCAAAGTACCAGTTTGCTTTGCATAAGGACCTAGGCAGCCATTAGTAACTCTTGGAGATGAAAAACAAAACTGGGACTCTGTCTGCACTGATCATGTAGGAGTCCAACTCTCCTCCTCTGGAGACTTTCCAGACCCCCCTGGATCTGTTCCTGTGTGGCCTGCCCTGGGTGATCCTGCTCTGGCAGGCAGCTGGATCAATGATCTCCAGAGGTCCCTTCCAACCCCCACCATACCAGGATTCTACAGCTTGTTTCAGGCCTGCTCTCAAGTTCCAAATTAGTTCTATCTTCCACCTAAAATCTCCTCTCAACACCTGGCAGCCAGCCACCAATGGGGTACTTCTCTCCCTGTCCCCTTCTGACTGATTTTATTTCTATTCAGCAACAAATTAACAATGCTAGATTCATATTGACACTCAACACAGCGCTTCAAGGTCTCCCTGCGAGGCACTACATAAATGTAAATTCTATAATTATTTGAAAGCAGAGTCTCTTCCAACCTGAGCAAGATCTGATAGCAGCTCTGCCTTATAAATAATGTAATGTGCTGGCAGGATTTGCTTTTCTGTACAAGGCACAGAAGGCCCAGCTGGAGCACAAACAAGCATACAAGAAAAACGCAGTTGACAAAAAAAATGCAGCAGGAGACCCAAAAAGATGTTCTCTATAGATCTCGGCAGAGATGGACAACAAGGCTTTCTTCTGATTTGGGACAACATCTGTGATCAGTGAAAACTGTTGGACTGTTTGGGAAGGATCAGAAAGCAGAGCAGAGCCACACTAGAGATGAGAGCGCTGCAAATAGCCCAAATATTTCAGTCAAATCTCTTTTATAGTCCTACCTTCAAAGACTGTACAATAGTAAAACACTACTGTCAAGATCCTCAAAACAAACAGTCAAGGGGAAAATAAATAAATAAATAAATAAATCAGGGGTGTCTTACCTACAGAGCCCCATCAGCAGCTCTTCCCTTGGCTCAGGGTGCTGTGACTCAGATGCTGCTGGCTGTGTGGGACGGTCACACTGCCCAGGGTGGCTGCACCGGAGAGAGCTCAACGTTCGTTGGACTCTCCCATCTGGTTTTAGGGCACTGGCATCAGCCAAGGTTGTTTCTTCCTTTGCAGGTTGGTAAGGGGACTTCTCTCACAAACAGCCCCTCGTCTTTTGATAACTGACTGTATTTTCTGAGCTAAAAGGCTGAGGGGAAGGATCCGGTTTACTGTAAACAAACAGCAAGCTACTGGACCATCTGGAGCTTTTCTGTAATTTCTGCTTGCTCTGCAATTTTAAGGAGACTTGCTTCCAAATAATGACACAGTTTGGGGATTTAAGCCATAATCTTTAAAACACATATTTAAAAGGTATTAGCTAATTATTTAGGCTGTAACTACTGCAAAACCAGCAAATAAACTGGGGTTCTTTGAACTGCTGGTTTTGAAGTTAGCATGCGTTTGAAGTGAGGTATAGGTAAGAGCGTTTGATTGACTTCTGTGAAGACAGACTGTAAATGAGAAGGGAAAAAGGTGCCTAGTGCAGGGAAAAAAAAAAAAGGGGGGGAGAGAAAAACTGGAAAAAAAAATATTGACCAGTCAAGGAGAGCTCACCTAGTAGGCTACAGCCCAAACAGAGCTGGAGAAATGGAATTTCCCCCGCCAAAGCAGAAGCTGCTGCATGGTTTATGAACTGCTGTATTTTACAGTTAAACGTTACCATAGGCTGTCTGAATAAGACAACATTTTTACCAGAAAAACTATGACATTGCCAATTTAATGCTTAACTAACGCACTACAAAAAATTTTCACTCCCTTCTATGCCAGCTACTTTATTCTCTATTCTGCTGCAGGACTATCAGCAATGCCTGAACATTTTTGTGTTATTAGCAGACCCACCTTTTCCCAAAGACATGCTGCTTAACATTCATTTTAAAGACAATTAAAGAAAAAAGAAAAAAAAAGAAATATCTAAAGCTATTATTAATTTGGGATCAATGCAACAAAGGAAACTCAAGTCAGTATCAACTCAGTTACATCCCAGCGCATCCCTGAGCACAACCTCCTCAGCGTGAGTGCCATGCAGGGCAACAGGAGGCAGTGGGCTTACCTCTATTGCACCTCATTCCTGTCTTTAATGTGGGTGACTCGTTTTCCCAGTATCTGGCACTGGACACCACTGAGGATGACTGTAAGAGTGATGCTTTTGTGACTGCTGCATTCAGGGCTCCCCAGGCGAGGCAGGGTGAGAAATCTGCCTTCCAGAAGATGTTCAGATACCGCACAGATTGACGGGGGATAAAAACCTGATAGGCAGCCATTTGGTACTATTAATGTTTAATTAAGAGCAGACGTTATTAGCTTTGCATCAGAAAACCAACAAGTCTTCTATGCATGGATGGAAAATTCTGAGTTTGTTGATAAACAAACAATTAATAATTGAACGCAGAGAGTTTCAAGAAGGGAAGGCTGTCTGGGAATCACGCTGCTCATAAGGCCTGAAGAAAACAACGTGGGTCTGATTTCTGCTCATTCTTTGTCATCCTCTCATGTTCATGCTGGGATAGACAGAAAGATGGCTGGAACTGCTCTTCAGTTTTTACAGAAGTTTCTAGCTGATACAACCCAGCCCTTCCCTTCAATACAGGGTCATCAGACTTGGGAGATCCAGGTAAATGCTCCTAACTGCTCATAAATATAAAAAAGTTGACTCCAAATTGTCACTTTTTTCCTATTCCTTTCCTTTTTTTTTACATAACATAAACCTGTTCCACTTGCGTCCTTATTTTTTATTTTAGTCAAATACACACTCAGATGAACTTCGTACCCATCCCATGTACTTCAGAAAGAAGGTACCATGCAGCCAGCAAACCCATCACACGTCTATTGTACTTTGAAACGGGGTTAAAATTGGGTAAAGCTTTTGTGAGATGGATGAAAATATTCCTGAATGCATATAAAGGACTTTCAAAAAGCCAATAAATACAGTAATATTGTGGCCCCCTACAAGAAAATGATATGGCTGGAAAATGATCTCAAGAAACAATTTTCATGCCAGCGTAAGACTTATTAATGAAGAAGAGTGCACCGTTAAAGAGAACGAAGGGAAGGGAATGCATTGGCATTACATTCAGTAACCAGGGACCCTCTGGAACTTGAACTTCAAAATAGGATTTCTTAAAAGCTTTTTCTTCCCTAAATTCCCTTTGCAGAAGCCTGCTTATTCTTTCATAATCACTTCAAAGCAATCCCCAGCCTTGCAATAAAGTAAATTCAAAGCAATTAGAGAGTAGATCTACACAGCAAGACCAAACAGTGCTTATAGAGGTTTTCTGTAAAGTGGTTCTGCATACATTTTCCTTGGAATGACATTATTTGTATAAAGAAGTAGGGGTATATTTTATGAAGGGAAGGAAACACGAAATAAATTTATGATAGCAAATAGAAACACTGCATCTCTGGAGCGTGATATTATATTGCAGTTTGAAAGCACAACCAATATATAGCATTGCCCTGCTACGTTCATACACGTTAGTGAACAATAACAGAAAGGGGGGGGGAGTCTTCCGCAGTGTGCTACAATAAAAGGCACCACGTACTACAATAACAAGCTACATATGTTCAAGAATAAACAGACCAAGTTTGCATTCTCCTGCCCTGTCTCCCCAGCGGCCTTGCTTTGCTACCTTGCCAATTGACATTTTCGTGAAGGCAACCCTGTGAAATGTAAAACTGCTTCTTCCCCTTACGCTGGTGAAGCTGTTGCTATAAGAGGAGCCGAGCTGTGCTGAGCTGAGATGTGGTTATTTCATTGTGATGCAAATAAATGTAACAATTAAGAATATCATTTTGGAAGATGTCAGTGGAGTAATTACTCATATGGCTTCCAGCCAATTAAGCAGTAGGTGAATTAGCCCATTTAATTGGGTTTGGAATTTGAGCGCAAAGTGGTTTATGCTTTCTATTCTGTCAACATTTTGCTGAACTATACGTTAATAACTCTGATTGCTCTCGAAATAACATCTGGGCAAATTTGGTCTGGAGTACAAGAACCACCACTTGAAAGGTTGCATCCACCTGCGATCCCAGTTGTGCAAGCAGATTGACTCCAACAAAAGCTCCATTCAAGGAAGATGGAAGTCTTGATTTACTTGTAAGCCCATTAAACACACTGAATGGTCATGAAGATGAAACAAGGAAGCACTTTAGGACTCTGCAGTTAGAAGTCTTAGAGTAGAAATGGCAATAATAAAAGAACAACACAAAGTGATTATTCCCAGTATAAAAAGACAAGCCTATAACATCAACTGAAGAGGAAAAAAGGGGAAAAAAAAAATGAAAAAAAGTCATATCTCTTGCTTGGGAGGCTGCTGTGATTCAGTTAATCTCCTCTATTAGCAGAAGATCGCAATACACAATAGTCCTCAGTAAGATGCGAGAACAGGCACTCATGGGTTAGTGGAGAAGTACTTCACAGCTACCCTAAGGAAGTACAAAATAGACACGCTAACATTAAGACTGAAGATTACACTGTCAATGACAATAACAGCATACAAATGAACCCTCCTTCACAGGAAAAAGATTAGTTTGAGAACTAAAAATCCTCATTTAAAAAGGGTCTGATGAAATAAGAGCCAAACTAGCACAGCAGCAAATGCCTCTGCCACAAGAAATGACAGTGGAAGACCCAGATGAGATGCTCTTTTTATGGCAAGAGATGGTTGTTTTGGTTTTCTATTTATTGTTTGGCTTTGTTGCTTTTGGTTTTGTTTTTACTTTCCCACTGTTATTCCCTCAAAAACTAAGAGGGTCCTTGGGTGCGATTACTTACGTCACTGTTTACTCAGCTCCAACTGAGTCACTATATTCTGCAGACTTCATTTTTGAGAATTCTAGGAACAAACACTAGTCTTTGAGTTAGGAAAGCTGTGTGAGAGATCAGCCCAGTACTGCTGAAAATGAAGCGGTGACAAGGAGGAGCAATAGTGAAGGGTTTTATTTTCACATGTACAGCAAGACCAGAATCACAGCGATGCTTCCCAAGGAAATACTACATCAGAGCTGGATTGCTTAGTCCATTTTATACAGCTTCAGCTCCTTGCAAGGATTCCTTGCACTTTTTAACAGGACTTAAGACGAGTCAGAGGTTGGGCTCTGCTGCACGTCTGTAAAGCTGGGGAACAAACAGACTGCAGCAGTTCAACCTGTAAAATCCAAGTTGAGACCTGGATTGCAGCCTTGGACCCATCTACTTCTGTACTTAACACCTTACTTGCACGAGTTATCTCCCTCCATGCCTCATTCCTCCCATTTAGACTATCGGAATAAATCAGAGATTCATATTTCAAAAGGATTGAGATCTTTGCATGTAGCATGTTCCGTAGCATTATTGTTATTTATAATTAACAGCGGGGTTACTCCACTATTAATAACACTTAGCAGCAGTGCTTTTCATCTTCAAACCACTTTCTGCGCATTAATTAACTTCAAGCCTCTTATTTAGAGCATCTTTCTTTTTCTTGTTCTGCTTTCCTCAATTCCCTGTATACAGGGGTAATGGAGAAAGCCACGTGAGCTTCAAGCAACTTGATCTTTAAAATTTCACTTTAGAGGGGCACTTCACAATCTTCGCTTTGAGAGTTTGTTCCACTTGGACAAATTTTTTCCTTGTAAGAGCAGATCCACTTTGCCCTTTGCCCCGGGAACATCAGCATACAACAGCTTTGAGTTTCTCATCTACCTAACCACTGCCCCCCTCTCCTTACTGTGATGCCAAACCTCTTACTTTCCTCCTCCCTGTAAAGATGCAGATGCTGAACAACGACAAAAAACTCATTCTCTTCAGTCTGCGCTTTATCTCATCCAGCATTTCATTCCAGCAGCCACATCTGAGGGCAGCTGGTCCCTTTTCTCAGCTACAAAACATAGCACATGGTCCATTATCAGTGAAGGACTTCTTAGTAACATATCTTATAATCTTGGCATCTGCAAGACAAAGCAACACGCAGTATCCCTCTCCATCACAACAAGCCGGTCAGCAGTGAACAAGAGGACCCTGCTTGAGCTCATCTCCTGCCACTTGGGTCGGACCATCCTGCCCATTTTACCTGCTCTGGATGTAATCAGCATGGTACCTGGGACACTTGATTCACACAGGTCATCATTCAAGGCTGGCTTTTACTAGCATGACATGCTTGGCTGTAATTGTCTTTGTGACATAAATGTGTTCATACCGATGCATTATTTTCTTGGCTATATTGTTCTGGGTTCACAGCCCGTAGAGAAATATTTTTTAGATTATACTGAGGGTACTTAGCCTCCTCTGTGATTCAAAGCCAGTCTTCTCTCCTAAACTTATGTACACCATTAACAGGAAACTGTTTAGTTCTTCTTCCAGGGGCTCCCAGACACCTGTTTTTTCAACAGGTTGACTTATCCTGGGCTCTTCCTCACTTCCAACCATCAATAACATGCACTTACAGTGAAACAAATCATTCACAGGAGTGTCATCTTTGGTAGCTGCTCTGTCTTGGACCATTATATTGTCTCCTAGTGTCCTCAAAGCCAAGCCTGCTCTCACCTTTGGAAGCGAAACTGAGAAGAAAGGAGCCCTGGGGGAAAATGAATCTATATAAATGCAATGGGAGAAGAAAATAACAAGCTGTTCTCTGCTACTCTGCATCACCTTATCAAAAAGAGTCTGTTACAATAGTGGCTCAACAGGCTACCCTGGGCAACCTTGCTGCTATAAAGGAAGAATGAACAGTATCAAAGAGCTGTAGATCCCTTACTGAACCATTTTGGCTTGCTGTCCTGTGGGACACGCTGTGCGGTTTGGAACAGTTATTTATTGAAGGGATGTTGATTCATTTTAATTTACTTGTCAAATTGGTCAGCATCAAATGTAAATCAATACAAATGCTATTTATTAGGTCCAAATTTACAAATCACCAACTCCTACAAGTTCCTCTGCATCCCTGTACAGTACCAAGAGACAGAGAGAAGCAATGGACTCAACCAGCAGCTGCAATTATCAATTAAATTACATGTATCTGTATACCCTGGAGTCTGCCTTTCCTCTACAGCTTCACCTGAAATGGGAGGTTGTATCACCGAGTTGTGTGGCTGTGTAAATGGAATGCATTAGCTTGCAATGCAGTATGGCTGCAGTTCATGGGATTTTCTCTCATTCATCATAGTAAAAGCACAGTTATTATAGGGTTTCCTCCCCCCCCCCAGTGTAAAATCTGTAACAGCAAAACTCTCCAATCAAATGAAAGTATCCACACTTTGCACGAGCATAAGAAAAGAAGGTGTTACAAGTTTGGTACTTAGATAGAAGACTAATTATGTCATCTTGGCCTGTATTTGGCCTTGAAGGGAAGGGTAACAAATTCTTCGCTGTGTTCTATTTTAATGTCCAAAGAGGAGTGTATTCCACCACTTATAAAATAGTCTCCAGCACACTCTGTTTAAAATCCAAGAGCAGAATGTATACGTGGATGTTTTTAAACAAGAAAACACTGTTTGCAAACTGACAGAAGGATCTCACCCAGTACATTATATTCACGTCCAGTGAAACAAATCACATAACCAGCTGCTGGAGTAACAGCCAAACATCCTAGACTACTGCACCATATAATTCAATTGATTGCCCTGAGAAACAATAATATAGTTATAATACTTCTACTAGCTTGATCCCCAGGGGAGCAAATTTACTCTGGTCTCCCTAACTGGTTGATAACATATTTAAATGCCAGTCAGTCACTAATCCGTTGCTGCTCCATCCTCTGAGAGCTGCTTTATTGAACACTGTAATTGCCTGGATGTTGTTTTTCATTTCTGTAGCTGTTGCTGTTAATTAAATATTTTGTAGAAAGCTCTCTGACATTTCTTACTGCATTCTTGAATATCTGATAAGATATACAGGCTGAATACTCATACCTGCTGCTCTCTGCTGATACTCTTGTCCTAGATTCAAACCCCCAAAACACTGAAGAAATGACATACTTTTAGCAAAATTAGAACTCGCATTGTTAAAGGGCTGAGGGGACTGAATGAAAGAGAGGCACATGCCACGTATGATAGATCGCAGATGTCAGCTAAAGCAGGATGTGTACATCTGGACTACAAGATTTACCCTCCTTCTCCCCGTATACACGCAGTGGATGTGGGCACTCCAGTGGTGGCAGAATTCATTTTCTGGAGGCAGATAAGGTTCAGAATTAGTTGATTTTATGTACGCCACAAAACAAGAGAAGGTAGCACAAAGAAGCAGCTTATGGGGATGGCAGGTGGGATTCTCTCAACACTGCCTTCAAAGGGAAAATGAAAGGATAGATCCAGCCATGGCCATTCAATGCCCAGTGGCACAGGGGTATCAACAAGGTAAGACTGAGTTGGGGATTGGAAAATGTCAAGAACTTCCCTAACACTTGAGATACTAGAGTTGTTTTCACACTGTACTCTAATGACTCCTAAATTAACAAGGCTCTTAATGAAAAGAAGCTACTGTTAATGCCGAATTACATTGTCCAATGGTGTCTGACAAATAAGTCTGGAGCAGTAACAAAAGATCTATTGTAGGCAGATGTGGATACACACATAATATACACGTGGTGTAACTACAGGCATTTACATACACTGTGTGCATCTACAGAAACACAGCGTGTCTATGTGCACGCACTTACCCATCTGGAATATTTGGATTTGTTAAGCATTTAACTAACACAATTTTAAACTGCAATTTAAAGGTTTTTAAATGTTTAAATAATAAGGATGAAATCCCAGCGCTACGAAAGTATTTGACAAAGCCTCTATTAAATTCTGGGGAATGCAACATTTTATTGGTTTTTCTATTATTAATTGGTTTAACGCCACCAGTATGATTAGTGATCCATCACACTTAGAAACTAAGACACTGCATGGACAATCTAAGGAATGGTCCTTTGGGAGCTGTTTATTACCAGCTCCTATATATCCTCTCAGCGAATGGAAAAAAACATTGGTCTACTTCAAAATTCCCAGAGCCAAGGATGTTGGGATGCCCACAGCTCAACGCAGCCAACGCACAATACGGTACGCTGTAGAAAACTCACGTAAGGGATACAGTAATTTATTTATGGCACAAGATTTAGGAAAGCCCTCTACACAATTACTTGAGCCGTGTATTTGCCGAATCCTTACTCTGTACATCGGCCATGCTTTGAGGAGTGTATTGAGAGTTACTGTTCCAGGGCCTTCCCACAGTCTACTTGCACTGATATTCCAGCAGACTGCCAAGAAGTCCAGCCTCAGCACACTCCTCAGGCTGCTCCACAGCATTCCTCCTCCTTGAGCATGGACTGGTTCAAAAGTATCTCCCTCTCAAAACAAAACCACACAACCCATGCAGTGAAATACCAAGAAGTACACTGAACTTGTTTTCAATGCAAATCAAAACCAAGCTGAATTATTTTGCTTTTGCTGCAGGCTA
>JANHFX010008018.1:133393-144526 GCA_027560015.1 Chloroceryle amazona
ATACCAAGAAGTACACTGAACTTGTTTTCAATGCAAATCAAAACCAAGCTGAATTATTTTGCTTTTGCTGCAGGCTAAAAGCTTGCAAAAAGACCCTCTGCACAGCTGACAAGAGGTAACTTGGATCATCAGGGCGAGCACAAGCCACAGGACTGAACAGCTTTTCGTGTTCTGGAAAATTCTCAGCTGTCTCTTTCCCTACCTTTGTCAACTCCCCGACAAGAAGGGAAACAGATGATGCTTTCTACCACTCTTCTACCCATAGGACAACATTTCCTTCTAGGCTCTGCCCCACAGTCAAATGACCTTTCATCTCTTTAGCACAGCAGTACTATCTTGTATGAAACCCGATATAAAAACACAGGGTCTTTCTTTGACCTTACCTTGCCAGCTCCTTTCAGTTATTCATTTTAATTTATGTACCACTCCAGTCCTGTACTCTGCTCTAATTCAGATCACACACTTTCTGCCGTGCAGTTCCCTAGGTTAGTTGGAGATACTCAAAAACTAAACATCCTGCACAAAATAAAGTTGCATTTCATGACCTGAAGAGCTCGTTTCACTTGCTCTAAGTAGGCAGGCACCCACTGCCCTGAAGAAGCCACAGTACCAAATTCAATTGCACCTCTTAAGAGTTTTACTTCAAATAGAACCCCACACTCTGATGAAAGAACGTAGGGAAATTCCCCGTGGGGCAAAGCTTTTTTCCCTAAGAGGATCCATAGGAACAAACAGTAAAGCAACAATTAGAGACCTGGGTTCTTCCTCCATGGGAAATACACAGAGGAAGGGAACAGGGTCAGGAAACATGTTCCCTGCTTCATTTGAGCTTTCTCTCGAATTAAGAGCATGTTTAGGAGGGAGTGTTACTTCAGGCCAAGAGACAGTGACAGGAAAGGGAAGCCTGTACACACGCTGCTGTTCCCACCTTCACACACTGCATCTCCACAGCTCTCCAGGGAGACAACCACAAATACACTATTGCTTCTGTTCGGTGTATTTGTCACTCTTTATAGGTTTATAGTAAGCTCCTGCTGGTAGACCCTTATTTCTGCCTAGTTAAGAAAGAACATGATGGTGTATTGTTTCAAAAAAAGAAACACCCTACTGCACTGCAGGTGACAATCCCCTGGTGTCTAGCAATGCTGGCAGTAGATGACTTGGAGATTTTTCAATAGTCAGAAATCATTTTGGAGAGACCTTTTTTAGTTTTCCTTTCTGAATTCAACCTGCCATGCTTCAATATAATTATGACTCTCCATTCCCTGCCAGAGTGACAGCATGAGACAAGTGGGATTTGGCAATGATGTAGGAGGACGCGTGGTGACAAAATCAGGGAGCGTACGACCAAAGTATCAGGGTCCTTTACATTCAAAGGAGCAGCATTTACATTTCCTAGTGACCACTGCACAGGCACACTGACAGCTACAAACTGCCAGATAACAGATTTGTTAGACCTCTGGGCCAAGAATTAAGGGGGGGGCGGAAATCATATTCTGTTCCCTCTATTTAAAGAGTAAGTGAACACACAAGTAAGCAAGTAGAAAGTCTCAGTAAGGGGAGAGCAAGAAGGCACCCTCCACACTCTCCCTTCCCGGTCCCAACCAGCTGCCCGAACACTGGTCTCCAGAAGAGACCCAGTGGCACGTGTTTGGACATTAACCTCAGTGGCTCAAGTGGCCAGTTTTCTACAAACATTCAAATCCAGTGATTATCATCATAACAACTCTGTATTGTCCTTGATTTGTGTTTTAATCTGTGTAATTAAAGTGTCTAGCTGCCACAGCAACAGACACTCTAGAAGCATGTCTGCTGTTTAATCATAATATTAATTAAAACCACAAAGTAGCTACACAATAAAGCAAGGACTAGATAGTATAGGATAGGAGACCAGCAGCTTTAAAAAGATAGTTTTGCCAACCCTTCACACCACTGTGCCTCGTTCAGTGCAGCTCAGGCAAGAGCAGACACTTTTCCTGCCGACAGCTGCAAGGTCACACCGTGCACATGCCCGGAGTTTGGAGGGTCTCTTCCAGTCCCCCCGGGGAAGTGTTTCTATCCCCAAGTAATCAGCAGACTGGCCCCTTGTGGACACTTTCAGCAAAGTAACTAATACAGAAAATTAATAAATTCCCTCACCCTGAGCGAGGGAGGACTTTTAGAGATTAAGGCATTCCTCTTACTCATGTGAAATGCTGTCTGCCAAGCAGAGGATGGTCCAAGCAGGCACTTCCACTAGGACAAAGCACCTTCCTCAAGGATCCTGCAGAGCTGTAATTAGTCTGTTTTTTCCCCAAAGCAAACTTAAGGAGCATATTCACCCCTCTAACTCCAGGGTGCCTTGCTCACTCCAGCTCTCTAGCACACAGCAGAGGTTGATCCTCGCAGCCAGGAACCCAGGGCCAAAGCTCAGATCTCCTGACCATCCAGAGCAGCCCTGCACCCAGTGGACTGTATCCCCTCTGCAGCCCAGACACTTTGCTCCCCTATCTTGCTGCAGCTACAAGAAAGCCAGCTGTCTGCAACCTGGAAGTGCAGTAGCCCCTTGGTGCTGCGAGATGAAGGAAGGAGAGGAAGTTATCACTATGGTCACCACCTAGAAGCAAGAAAAAATATGAAGATTGCATTCAGCACTGTGCATCATGGATGCACCTGTCAAGCTGGATCATCTTCAGTCCTATTTTCCAGCTGGATTTGGGCTGGTGACTATTCAGAGAGGCTTTTTTGGTAAACAGAGATCCTGTCCAAACCTTTCAGAGCCTGCACTGAACAGCAGCACATCCTTCTTGCAGCCTAGGCAAAGGCTCTGTCCTCCTCCTGGCATGGATGACAGTTTTGAGAGGTTTCTGTCAATAGGTCACTCAAAGCTTGAGTACAGATTCAAGAATAGCAAGCTACTTTGTGAAAGTAATTGCATTACAGCAGGGGGAACATGCAATTAATGGCATGTAGACCTGAATTTAATCTGGAGCAGAAATTAAATACACCACTTTGATTGAGTGTAGGTTGCTATTGTTGCTCTCTTCGTCATCTGAGTTTCACATGGAGCTCATCTCTGGTGTTCAGTTTAATACCCTTTCCCCACATTTGCTTCTGGAAATTCTTAAATGCCTGAGTCTAGAGAACAGATTTAAGTACTCCTGCTGTTGGGCCACTCCTTGCACCTACAGCTGCAGTCATGTATTTGCACTGACAATTTAATCACAATGCACTGATTTGTCATAAGCAATCACTTACTGTTACTAATAATGTTCTCATTGATTGGTCTGAATGGAACAATTGACAGTGATTGAAGGTCAGGCTGACAGACCCAAGCTGAAACATCAGTAAAATTATACAGGTTTTCTTTCCATACATGTACTATGAATTATTCTGAAGATGATTCATATGATCTTACAATGAAGTCAGAGTGTAATTGTCTTTCATTATTATGCAGATTATGCAAAAAAATTTCTAAGATCTAGTCCTATTGATGATGTACTGCTTTATCTTTTTCCTCTGACAATCCACATCTGCATTGTGCAGAAGTTAGATTATCATCCATACCATTATTAACTCAGTTTACTTTTCAAGGTGGCAGTTGTGCTTTTCTTAAGGCACTTATTTTGAAATACTGTACTTAGAAGCTGCAGAATTCAAAGCCAAAAGAAAACAATGACTTCAACTTTCTTCACACACTTCCAAGGCAGTGTTTAAAACTTTCAAAGTCTGATGGGTAACTAATATAATTTTGCTAAACTTGGAAGGCAAACAGATGGCAGAACCAGGCAAATGAGATATCTACCAGAAATAGTTATCAACTGAAAGAATAATGCAGCAATGTTTTTCCTTTCTTAAAGATGCATTCTGAAAGAGATTCACTGTCATTTATTTTCCACTCAAGGGCTCGAGCCTGAGCACATTGAGCATCTACTGAATTACCCAGGAAGAAATCTAGCATTTTCCAGATGTAGTCTCAACTGCAGTAATGATTATTTTCTTTAAGAAACATACGAGGCATTTTAAGAATCAATACTGCAGATTACTTACCAAGCAGCAAATCACAGCGTGAACTCTGCATAAGTCACTTCTGAAAATAAAGTTGTCACAACTGTCCATTAGACCAGACAATGCTTTATGTTAATCTTCCGAGGGTAACACACTTTGACCACATCTAGTGCAAGTGCAGGATGCAAACAATGCGACTTACTAAAGGCTATACTCAGAAAAGGCTCCAGAGAGTAGACTACAGATCAAAAGGAGGAACACCACCAAAATCCCCTTTATCCAAAATGCTTTTGCTCCTCTTCAAGCAAATAACAGGCTGTAAAAGTTGCAAATTTAAGTAAAATGGAATTTAAATCTCAGATAAATATCTATCTAAATATATGAACGTTCAGAAAAAATGTCATTGACCTACGCATGGTTTTCTTCTGTAGGAAGTCTCCCCTAGTATATGCTACATTTTGGCAACGTGTATTTTGCAGTGCAGCTTCTGTTAACTAAGATCAATTGGGAGATACTTTGCTGTGATAATTAACTTCTATTTAGTTCATTCACATTATCATCCTATCCGCATTTTGAGAGTGCTACTGACATTTTGTCAAAAGGGAATTCTTCAGATAATGAAGAAGTCCTTATTTCAACACGGTAAAACAGGTCATTCATATGGTTTCCAAAGACTCACTCCAAACTTACAGCTCCTTTCTTTCATCCCTTAGGCCTGGGTACACAAAGAGTATCATACATTGGAGAGCCACTGACCCTCTGCAACCAAGTGAACAGGGAAATGCCTAGTGAAAAAAAAATCCTGTACATGATACCAAACAGTGAGTCACAGCCCAGACCCCAGTGCAGAGCTAGGGCACCACACGTGACACCAAGGGAATGTCATCAGCTGTGGCCAACACATTCCATATGACAACTATGGTGACGTAGGAAAGAAGCTCTGTTTGTCAGATAACTTGTTTATCGTGAACAATTTACAAGAGATGACCAGTACTTCTGGTTGAATTCAGCCAAGATACTGCCCCACTGAATTAAAAAACCTCCTAAATACTATTTCAGGAGGAATCTGCTTTCTGCTAGCAAGCACAGTCTACAAGAACCAGCACACTGGTGCCTTCTGCTCATCTTCAGAACACACTAAACATTTGAAGGAGCAGACACATCTGAGTGCCACAGCAGTTATTGTGATTTTGCCCTTGTTGGAAGGACATTTGTTACTAGTATCTTAACTGTATTTACAAAAAAAAAGCTTGTTTCCTATCAGGTGTCCCACGTTTTATTTCAGAGTCAAGTCTGACCTGCTCAAGCCAAAAAAACCCCAAACAAACCACACAAACAATCCAAACCAGCAAAAACAAACAAACAAACTAACGCCAAACACACACAAACTTGGTTTGATTAAGAGCTTTGCCTTTGTCAGGTTCACTGGTTTCAGTCCTGAATTATTTAAAGTTAAGAAACTGCAGCTCTGGAGCATTTATCAAAGCTTTTGAAATTATAAGAGAGGTAGAAGAAACACCTCATGCAAAACACTGCTCTTAAAGATTCTTTCTAACCTAAAAAGCCACCCATTCAAGGGACCCATCATGCTATCAGCCTAGGAAGACAACCTTTTCATCTAAAATATCCCCCTACACCCAGATATTTTCATTTCATAAGTGTTTTTCATGGTATTTTAATGTGCTCATGCATGGCTGTCGATTGTCTCAGCGTTGCTGAGATTGCTTGAGGGGCAGCTACTGACATCTGATACTAAGGATAATTTCTGGAGCAAGGAAGATTGTCATCGTTGTCCCCCCTGCGAGGATTGACACTACTTCCAGAAACAAGTTGGGTTTGTAGGCTTAAAAAGCAGCATGCCAGTTCTGGGATACAAGACAGCACACGAAGGGTTCCCTGGGTTAGTTCCTTGCTCAGGAACTAACATACACGCGATTTGCCCTTGTTCAGTGACTCCTCTGACTCCAGAAGACTGTTGTAATATTATTTATGCTTCTTAGTAATCAAAACTTTTTTTTTAATCCAGCTTAGGTGTGACATCTCTGGGCCAGGTGAATAGTGGGGTGGGGAAAAACCCCTCATATGTGCTCTGCAGCAGGTCTTATCTTCTGCAGTTCAGGCTTGATTTAAGTGTGCAGTCAGATGGAATGAGCTCATTCAGTATCTCCAAGATCAAGGAGCTGGTAAATCCCAAATGTGAACATGTGACCACTCTGAATAAGGATGGCTGCCTCCCTCCACACCAAGCACAACTACATCTTCATTTGAACTCTGCTCACATACTAAGAGCTCCGTGTAGATTTAGCTTCAATTTTTCTTTTTTTGCCACAGGTAGAAAGTTGGCTCTCGCATACACTGCCGAGGAAGTCAGACATTAAAAAAAGGGACCTGATTTCAGCTATGTCCATTATGCAAATGCAATTAAGGTACATTATCTTAATTTGGTTTAAAACCTTTAAAACACCTTGAGCAACAAGCCTAATTATACTTCCTTCATCATGTCTCGAGTTTCAAACACTCCTTGCTTTAGTGGAAAAGGAAAAAAAAAAAAAGAAGACTAACAAATGAGCAGAACACCTTCCCATCAATGTTTCTCAGATAAACATTAATAATATTTTACGCTTATTTTGCCCACTTATGCCAAGGAAATGCTCTACAAAGTGTGAAGCCAAGACCATTTTACCTACCTCTGGGATGGAATGTCGCAACAGTTTAATCACACAGCAACACCATGCAACATTTTAGGATCAGGCACAGAGAACAATGCTAACTCTAATTGAAATTACTGGGGGAATTAAGGCATGCAGAATATAATTACTCATACTGGATTTTGGCCAGTGCAAACTGGAGTACAAGCCAGGACATGAAGTCCAGCCACCTAGCTGCTGCCAGAAGTGACATGAGATCTTTAACGAACACAAGTGGCAAGTTCCAGAGTGCTGCATCCTATATAATATGGCCTTCTAAAGAGGAATAAAAGGCACCACTGAACAAGCTCCTATTTTAACATGGCCCTAGTGCCAAAGGAAAAAAAAAAAGTATAAGTAAATCTTGCATCATTTACTAAACACAAACAACAGTAACATAAAAATACAAGCTAAGTATTGATTTGGCAAACTTCACTGTATTTAAGAATGGCACACCAAGCATTATACCTAATTCTAGACAAAGTTTAATGACTGTCTTTAATCAAACTTCCCTGGGCCTCAAAAACATCAACATGACTACTGTGGAAATAAATCTGTTCTAGTGAGCTCAAACTTCTCTTCAGCCTTGTAGACAGAAATGCATTAGGGAAAGCCAAGCCCAGTTCCTCATATGACTCCTGCGGTCAGACGCCCCTAGAAATACAAGTCATTCGTTCAGAGTCACGTCCTCTTCTCTCTCCTTGCCTGGACAGGCCCTGCAATCGCTATGACAGGCCACCACTGCCTCTGAACGGATGCACTTCACGTAGCTCCTTTACCACTGTGCATTCTGATGGCGCACGGCACTCCCTAGTCAAGCAGCCCATTCACTCTGGGGCAGATAACCCCCCTGGGTGGCCTGGGGACAAGCTGCTGGAGAAGTAAGACTTAAGGGAAGCCACTGGAGCTGGACAGTTGGGACCCAGGGCAGAGTCTCCTCTTTGGCACTTCCAGCACAGTTTGCTGTAATCCCTGCACCAGCAACACCCAAAAATTTATTATGCCACTCTGTTTCTAAGTGCCCAGCTCAAAAGCAGGAGAAGCAATTTTACAATAGAGATGATGTTTGCTTGGTTTTGTAGATGTCCTTGGGTTCTAAATCTAAAACAAGTACTAAGCATTATTGTTATTAAATCCACAAAACACATCCTAGTAGTGGATACAAAGGAGGGATTCTCAAAAGCACAGAAAAGCATTAAAATAAGGTCACATTCCTTAGAGTCCCATGGGATCTGAAATAGAGATACTTTGAGTAGCTAGCAACTAATTAGTTGCAAGCAACCAATACATGGCGCAGTGCTAACATACAGATACACAAACATATCCTCGTGTATACAGACAGAATTTGATTGTGGTTTTAAATATTTCATGTTACAGGCCAATTATCATAAGGGAACTGATACGTAAAATTACAGAATTCTTAATTACGCTGCATTTTCTTCAACTTGTTTCCATTTTGACCATGAAACTCTGTGCAGCCTTAAAGCAATTCATCAGTTACAGTAAAATGAAATTCAAGGACGAGGGTGGGTTAATGCAAAAATAAAATCCATGGCTAAATGCTTTGCTGTAAAATACTATATATATGCATTTAATCTTTTAATAAAATAATAGACTAGCAGGCAATTTTTGCCAATTTTTATTTATCTTGACAAACTCCTATTCTGGCTTCTCCCTCATTCCACTTTTCTCCATGTGGATCTATTTATTACCTGACTGTAGGTGGAAGGAAGCCCAGCAGAGCCCAAGGAGTGCTGGTCCTGCACAGCCCTGGCCAATGAAGCTGTGACCCCGAGGGCCCTTTGGTTCAGAGGTGCCCTGACCCACTGTGTACCAGGACCTCAACATCTCTTCCCAGAAAGACTTGCCAGGTTGGTTTTAATTTGCAATGGAAATTATGTCAGAGTTAATGGGTGGACAAGACACCTTTAGAAACTGCAGATAGCAGCCACCTTAAAATCCTGTGGTTTAAAAAGATGTGAAATACAGTGGCGGGAGCAGAACAACCAAGGTATTCCTGAGACTCCACTGCCAGCAAAGGTCAGCCAGGCTTCTCCTCCCCAGCCAGTATTCCCAAGCACGTGACAGCTCCAGCTGTCCACCCTACGCCCTCATTTCTTCTCCCTCTCCTCTACACCTACCCTTTCTCACACCATCTTTTTCATGCCTCTTTACCCACCACTCTGCTACACCAGAGACAGTTTCCATCGCCTTGTGTCCTTCCCCAGTGGCCTTGTTATCTTCTTCACATCCTCCTCCTCAAGACTCACTGTGTTCAGCCAGCCTTCCACTGAGAATCTGCACTTTGTGCCCAGAAAAACGTGGATAACATTTACAAAAGGCTATCAAGAACTCCTGTCCTAAGGCCTTGCTGGCTTTCAATGGGATTTTGGATCCTTGTGGTATTGCCTCTCTCCTCCCCCAAGCCCCCTTTTTTTCCTCCCTACATGACCACTTCTTAATCATACTTGGGTAAAATGGAATAACATCCCCAGCAAGGGATCAGCTATATATACACTTATATTGACACAGATTCCCACACAGGACAAGATATAAGCTGTCAGAGATAAATTGTCATATATCCCATACATGACAATTTATCTATCTGATCTGCAGTAGAAGTTACCATAACACAGAAGGTGAAAGGAATGCAGCCCATAAAGGACCCTCAAATCATTACAAAATCTGGATTTACAGGAAGCCCCATCACTGAAGTACTACACGCTGTTAGTGGATACAGGAGAAACTTGAGAGGTCTTCCTCCAAAACCAGTGTAAAAAGTAATATGCAATACTATTTCATCAGGGTTGGAAGGGGATATTTCATCTACTGTTAACTGAAAAACTTGAAGGAGCACGTTGCTTTTTTTTCTTAAGCACTGTGTGTGTCAATAATAATTCTCTATTTTCATATTACTCCATGTCAAAAAGACAAGATTAAATCCCTCAATAAAGCTGCTGACAAAAAGGTCAACCGCATTTCTTTAACAATGCAAAATCCCTCTATCTCTAAGGTAAGCAGAGCTCCTGCTCTCTGTCTCCCTTAAACACTTCTTTAATCACCAGTCTTCAGCTACTGAGAGAGGGTGGGGTCAACCTCTCAACATCTAGAAAACTTTACTAGATTCCTCTGCACTTCATCCTCCAAGAAACCTTTGTCATCACAGCCATCCGAGATGAATCCCACACACTGCATGAAGAAGAAATGATGCGAGTATTGTAGAGCTTCACCTGAAATTGAAACCTGCCTCTCCATGTTACAGCCTTCCCCTCCTGCAGCACTAATAACACAGCAGCTAACCTGGGTGGAACGAACACGAGAAAGAGAAGAAATCTTTTTTGCAATTTAGAAAATTATAGGATCTTTTCTCTTTTTGTTATGTGCAGGTTTAAGATAACTGAAACTGCTCAAGCGTAATGGAAAGTGACCTCTTTCAGGTGTATAATTTTCTTAAACCTCCTTAAAACAATAGGCTTTTCCTCACTAAAGGTAGTTATCCCATAATTGGCATGCAGACATGGCATCGGTATTTGCCAGCAGAAGTTCTTGAATTCAGTATGTCAGATACAAGCCTGAATCTGTTGGATGATTATTATTTACCCGTTTAGTGCTGACAGAGTGCCGTGCCCAGCATCTGTACAGGAACAGCCTTATACTTTAAAAAAACCCTCATTTTAGGGAGGGCCAAAACCAGGAATCAAAATATCCAACATCTCCTGCGGCTGCCTTAGACATTTAATCTCATCTTTAAATATGCAACTCTCTGCTTCAGTCTTTTATTTATTCATAATAAGAAACTGGCAATATTTAACACATATGTAAGAGCAGAGAGACTTGAAATGTAACGCACTCATTGTGACCTTCAGCTGGAAGACACTATAGTAAACAAACACATATTCTTCCCTCTACTCCCATGCCTTCTGCTCATGAGCTTTATAGAGAATTTAAGTTTGTTCACACAGAAGAAACAAGAATGGAGAAAAATCAAAGCTTCACTTAATAAAACCTACTTTGATGTCACTATATTTTCCTTCCATTAACCTTTCAACTGCCATGGACATTCTGCCTATATTCATTCATTTGTCCAGCAAAGTGGAAAATTGCTGGCAGGGTAAGATCTGAAAAGAAACCGTCAGACAAGATAAAAAGAGAAGATTTGTGGAAATCTGCTTCATAGCTCTAAGCACTAGAGCGCTGTAAACTGAAAACTTTGCAAATTAGTCTTATTTATGGCCTTCAACTGCCATGGCAGTAAAAGCCATCATACCTGTAGAGTTCAAATTCTTGGAAACAGTTCACCAATCATGCCTGGAACCAGAGGTGACCATGTGAGGCACGGCACACTTGAAATAAAGTTGACTAGGTGCTGCGTTGCTTTTAATCTGATGCATGTTACTGGAGTCAAAGGTGGTAAAAAATAAAACCCATGGAAACACAAAAGGACAAAGGGACTATCATG
>JANHFX010008018.1:159347-186207 GCA_027560015.1 Chloroceryle amazona
ACAGGCCACCGTATGCCACTTACAAAGTTATTTCATTGGTTTAGGGATGGAACTCTTTCAGATTTTCCAACTCCCTTGGCAAACTCCCAGACTGCTTAACAGGAAGGGAACAAGGGCTGGAGGGAAAGCCCCAAAGCTCTTAATGATAACTGACAGTATTTTATATAGGAGAAAGCATATTGCAATTTCATCTATTACCATCCTGTAAAATATGTTTAGTTTATAAAAGATCAAATCCTCTATTATCTTCTATAAATGGTAGACAGAGGGCCTCGTTAATCCAGGTGGTAAAACACTGTAGCTGCTGATTAAATAGCAACAGGAAGACTACAGATTAAATAATCTGTATCTCTAAAACCCAACTCCTTCTGGGAAGTCCTCTGTTGACAGACATTCAGAAGTTATTGCTAAGACTCTGTTTGACAAATGTTCAAAGAATTTCCACCAGGAATCATCAAGCAGTAGTTCTTACCTGACTACCTTATATCAATATTATTTTAGTTTATACAACATAGTAAAGTCTGCTCTGAAACCAAACCCAATGTAACATATAACTGCTGCCTCTGGGAAAACAGAGGTAATGATTTCTTACCAAAACATCATTTTTAAATGACATTTCCTAAGCAGCCAAATGCACAGCTAGAAAACTAGGACTGCTGAATTTCCATCATTTTGGAGAACTTAAGTAGAGCCCATTTTGAAGCTAATATAATATTGACTTTCCAGCATCGATGATTGAGCTGCTAGATACAGTAAACAATCCACTGTTAATATTTCACCTATCTTCTGTACCTTTTATTTTTACAAGTACCCGAAGTTAACGGACACGTGGTTGCAGCGTCACAGCACAAAGCCACCCAAACTAACTGCAATTTCCCACGAGAAACAAGCCACTCTACACTTCACACACAGGTTGACGCCACCAGAGTTGGCTCACCCTTCACTACAGAACAGCACCAGGCAGCACCCCTCCAAAGACCACCTAAAAGCTTTCAGGGTTTAGGGGGAAGACCCGTGACGCACATTCACTCACCGGGTAAAGTGGGGAGCAGCCAGCCCTGAGGGGCACCCACAGCAAGTGTCCCACACTGCAGGGAGGCCTCACGCTGCAGATCTGCTGCCCAAGGCGACCTCCCCCAGGACTCCTCTTATACCCAGGTGAGCTTGGGGTTTGTGGCCTTATATGGTAACACACCAGAAACTTCTCCGGACTGAGGCACCTCATTGGCTGAGAGCCCTGTCAATCAACTGCTGTTATTGTGCACACACAGCAGCTGGGGCCCAGTCTTCCAGAAGGTTCTAACGCTATGGGGAGGGGGTGGCCACCACAGGCAGGAGCAGGGACTGGGACTGGGACTCAGGAGGTTTGCGTTACGTTCCTGATTGCAACCTTGGATCTTCCGGCCAAGCTTTGCAATGGAATTTTTTTCCTGCTTATATCTAAACTAAAACATGCACATCATCACAGCTGCGAGCGGCCGAATTACAGAGGTATCCCCTGTTTGAGTTATAATGGAGGTGGACCTCAAGCTAGTTATATTGTACTTTTAAAAATCACCAGCTTGCTTATCCAAAAAAAAATAAACCTCTTCAAAATCTGGTTCAGGTGCTTCACTCTCTCGGGTTTGTGGGCCCAGCTGCATCACTTATCTGTGCAGATCCTTATGCATTGAGTGAATAATGAGGATTTTACTTCCCAATACTATCCTGAAGAGGCTTTTTTTCTTCCAAGACAGTGTTTCTTGCAAATTAATAATTCAGTGATGTTTTCATGGTGGCTTATTTATCGCCCTGACTGGAGGAGACAAAATTTCCCTTTGGAGAAGGAAGACAGAAGACTAAGAACATATCATTCAGAACAGCTGCCTCAAAAAAAAATGGTGGTTTTCAAGTTCTCCTGTAAATTTTCTGCTTTAAATTACCCTTAGCGCTTCTGTCTGCACTATTTAGGGTTTATATTTTAAAAAGTAATGATAATAGTAGAAAATGTCAGCTCTCAGGTAAATAAAGGTTTTTATTAATCTTACGTGATCTTCTTAAAGACCTATTACTTCATATTTCATATTTACTTTTATTTATGTGCTTTCATAACTTCAGAGAGACACAGAGTTCTGGGCAAGTTCAGGATATTGGCACCGAAGTTACAAACCGACATTAACTGGTAACTCGTAACATCCCCAAAGCTGCTTCCACACCAGACCCCTTAGCGCCCACCGCTCTCTGACCACCCGTGAAATACTTTGCTGTATCAGCACCATAAACCCTTTTTCATCTCCTCGATAAAAGGCAAAACAAAACTAACTCATAAGAAATTAAAAATAATTTCTCATGGAGATGAGCAAAGATAGATTTGCACAAAGTGGCAGTGTTCAGTCCTCTGAAAATGGACAGGGTTTCCAGTTGTGAACTGAGAAGAAAAAATAGATGCAAAAATACTTCTCATTTTTTAAATTTTTTAGTTTCTCTGGTTTTATTCCTACATTTTGCCAACTCAGGGTGATCAGAGTCCCTCTTCTCAGTGTGAAGCTGGATTCATCATTAACCTAAAAGCAGCTAAGTGCTCTGACGAAGGACAACTTCAAATTTAGAAAGCATTGGCTGTCAACAAAATCTTCCCTGGGAAAGAAACCTCCTGAGAGCTGATGAATGCAGACACTAACTTCAGGAAATTCAGTAAGGCTTTGTTTCTTAAAAACATCCCATCGTAAGAAAGATGAGCCACCTGCACCACTGTATGCCTGCAAAGCTCTCCTCAAAATTGGCAAATTAAATTGGTTTAATAAAGTGAAATTTTACCCTAAAGGAAGTGGAAGTGTTTCTGTGAATCCTTTCAGGGAGATCGTTGGAGTTCAAGGTTATATCCTGAAGTTTCCTCAAATAATGTGCTAAGAGCTGGTATAAAACTTTAACAAGTATGAAAAAAAAAGAAAAATCATCACAGAACTACAGCAACTCTGCATGACACAAAGGTGGAAAGACTGGGCCTGCTGCTTTCTAGCATTTTTATACCAATGTTTACCACCAACACCCGACTTAAAATAGCCTATTCTGGCACTACCATTGCTACCATAGCTCCATTCAACCTGTCTCTTAGTGTGGAGAGAAAATAAACTGATGGTGACTACAGATTTATTAAGTGCATAATAAAATCTGTATGATGCATGTAGGAAAGGTGGAAGGGGCTGTAGTAAACAACAGCAGGAACAAAAGAGCAGGTTTCTAATGTTTAATGCAGTGCCCTACTAAGGCACTGTGACCTCAAAGAGTCCATTGCAAAGGGCTGGAAAATATGTCACCTCATCAGCCACTTCTGTTTTTAGGCTGTCTTCTGAGACTGCTGATGAGCACAGCAATTAACATCACCTTTTCTGGAAGACACGAGGAGAGGAATGCCTTTGCATGGGGAACTGGAGTGAGGCCAGCATGCCCACTGCTCTCATCGAGTCTGAATTTGAACGGGACACACAGAACCTGGATGTTCCTCTCCCGTGTGAGCACCTTCACCTAACGCTCACTCCAGTCTTCTTTCCAAAGATCTTCTCCAGCAGGTCACATGTTGATATGCAATCCAGGTAAGAAGGTGGTTATTTCCACCTACTTTTCATTCTCTGTCACTTCTGCAGACCGCTTGAAGAGGTGAATTGACATCTCACAGTATCTTCAGAAATACTTTAAGTGCCCACCTAATATTTCACTGGGATTTATAGTTAACTCATTTGATATTAAAAAAAAAATACATCCCATAAACATTTAATACTCTTTAAAACCTGGTCCTGTGTAATTATTTCAGCTGATAATTCTCAGATACAGAGGACTTCACTGTGCAGCACCAGAGTTTCCTCCCTGTAGCATTTTGCTTTTGGAATTGAGCAAACACACCCAAAAAAACACAGCACGGTGGCTTCATTCAACTCTCTGTGGCTATTCCAAGTCTGCATCAAGGTCACTGTACAAATTAGCATATTCCAGTATGAAATATTAAAACCATGCAGCACAACCTCACCCTACTGACTTCTGAGCTTACTGGGGTCATTCTCTTCAATGAGCTTTATTTCACATAAAGGTGCAATTTAGAGAAGAGCCTCCTCATAAGTGAAATAAAGAAATGATTCTTCTCTTCCAGAAAGATCCAGGACTGTAAACACCAGGCTGTTGTGACTGATTTCCACCATCAAAGTTATCAGGCCAGGTAGCTTATGATGTGCATGTTTTCATGACATCTGATTAAAGCTGGTGTCATCACAGTTTTATGGACTACTTAAATGTGGCAATTTCCATTAAGTGTTTTTAAAAAAGCAATTAACAGTTTTAACAAGAGTTCACTAGTTCAAATCATTTCAGCATTGACTGGTAGATTGTCCTCCTGGGTACCACACTTGACATTTGAAATCTCTTAGCCTCTCACAAGCAGCATTTTGGCAAAGGAGGAAGGGAATTATGAACATTACTGGGTACTGCAAATATATCTCTAAAAGAGGAAACAACAGACTAACAGCAAAGCGAGGCACCATCAGTGAGCAATTAACAAAGCCTGCAAACAATGCTACTAGGGGCAGGGTTTCTCATAAAGAAGTTGATTTCCCATCTAGCATGAAAGCAAATCTGTCTGCAACTACCCAGCAAGACAAGACAGGGAGGCAGCTAAGTGTGAAGGGGAGCTTGAGAAAGACAGATCACACCTAAACTGTTTAGTGCGATTGACAGATTTGCAAGGAAAAACAAAAATTGGTGAAAATTAATAGTCTGCAGTATTGGTGGAACTGAAAGAAAAAGATCAGGTTGTAGCAGAGTCCTAAAATGAGTGGAGAGCAAAGGGTCAGCACTGCAGATGTTAGCCTGATCATTTGGAAGACATCCCAGAAATCAATACAAAACCAAAGTCTTCTCAGCCATTATTTTATTTTAACTGTCCTTTTGCTAAAACTAACTACTACAGCATCACAGTGCAAGAGGCTGGGGATTTGTGATAGGGACCAAGTCACCATTCAGCTCCTAGATCAGCATCCTCCACGCCTTTGAGTGATGAACCACACAATCTTCACTGGCAGGCTGATAGAGACTGTCTTGACTAAGCACAAAAAACTGACAATGTGAAAACAATCTCAGTAATACAACAGAGTACACTGTCCAAACTATAGTGTGCCTTCTGTTGGGAAATCAAAATACTGCACCTAAAAGAGATAAAAGGGAAAGAGGACATGGGTTACACCATTGTTGCACTGTTTTGAGGGTGCTTCTAATGCATTTGGGTGCCATTTATTCACTGATTTGTCACTATGTCAGGAGACAGCGCTGTGAGGGATACATCATGGAAACAATCTGCTCTTCAGTACCCTCCTCCTCATATAACACAGGCTGGGAAGTCCCTGCACGAGGGACTCGTAGCTTTATGCTTCCCAACGGGCAGAGCAGTTGCAGGCAAACATAACGAAACAGTTGTTCTCTTACAATGCTCATTTTGGCCATTTCCTCTCAAATCAACATTTCTTTCTTTAATTAGCCTCTTTCCTAGCATCTTTCATGGAAAGTACCCACAGAGAGAGACGTTTCACTGTGGCGGATGAGAAGAAGAAAGAGGAAAAGGCACAGGAATTGCCAGAAGTGTGGAGCAGTAGGCAATGCTGTTCTCCACCTGGATTTTCTTTGCAGTGGGGCAGCAGGGCCAGCTGGCCAAAGCAGCCGAGCCACAGGTCCAAGATGCCTGCTCTGTCCCCACCAGCTGCTGCTGACCCAGCTTCTGTTCTCACCAAGGGTCACTAACACAAACCCATCCTGCAGCACATTTCACCGCTGGGGTATCTGGGGGACATTGCACCCTTGCTCATTGCACTGTCAACTTTAACCAGCACCAGTTACTAAAAAATTTGGGTTTAAACAGTTCACAAGACACAGTCATCTGTAAATTTCAGCAACAAATCATGCCCAACAAAGTCAGTTGCTCTAGTCTCAACTACTTTTTTTCAGCACAATAAGACACAACTGAAAGTGTACAAGAAAGTGTCTGTCATTCTAATCTCTCGGGGAAAGCTGTTAAACTCTTCAGACACACGTTGTATTTGACTGGAAGAGAGCAGTAGTTCAGAGCTAAGAACAGTTTTTACTATATAATATTACAGCAATGTATTATCTGTTTTGTTTCTTAATTGAGACTGCTTTATATAAATTAAAACAGAGGCTTTCCTAAGTTATCATGTATGCTCACAGAAGTATTAGGAGCACTTTTAATTAAGCCATGAAAAGGAATTTGTTTTCAAGGATGAGGTGGTTTCATCATACTCATTATGGCCTATTCTTAACAGGGGATCTTACAAGAAGCTCTCATTAAACAGCTGTTTGAAACGAGAGTCGGTTGGTGCACGCCAGCTACTCCCTCTACTGCAACATCATACTTACAGCTTACAACAATTAACGCTCTACAGTGACCACCAAATTCTTTACTCTTCACAAGCAAATGGCCCACAAAATCTGCAACAGCTACTGAAAGAGATTGATTCCATTAACTTAAGGGTCCAAAGACAGCTTACTATTTTTATTTTTTTCTTCCATCCAAAATCTTAAAGCCTCTAAAGGGTCTAACAATAAAGAATTAAGAAGCCCGGTCTGCAGAGAGCTCTGGAAGCGTCTCCAATCCCTCACCGTTTCTCATTTCGTGTCAGCCAGTGCCTGCCAAGGAGCTTTTTGTGACTGGGTGCAAGGCTGCACTGTGCCCTCCCTTCTCACTAGCAGAACCAGAGAAACAAGCTCAGAAGGGCTCTACAGCCACGAGCAGCCAGGGATTGTCCTATGCGTAGATCTGATTTAGGATAGCGTGGCTTATGATGACAGCTTGCCAGTCATATAACATCACGTCCCCTCTACTGAAACACAGAGAATGCCAAGGTCTGTGGAGATATGAGGGACTTTAGTAGAAAATCCTGCTTCTTCTAGGAAAGCCTGAAATCTATTGGTGTATATATTTCCCCCCCACATACACTGGTTCAGATCTGAAGCACCCCCTTTAACAGAGCTCTATCAGTGGAACAAAAGCACCACCTGTCCTACAGCTGAGAGAAGTATCACACAGTACTCCTCGGGATTATTGTGCAGTTACCTTCCTCCTTCTTTGCACAAAGACTCAGTCAGGATTCCTTTCCAAAATATTTCTCATTGCGTGACACATTTCCAGGACAAGCCCAGAGGCTGTGGAGATTGTGCCAGAAAGAAAGGGAGCAGCTGAGCTCTTACACTCAGAGGACCTGGCTTGAGGGTGGCTCACATACAGCACTGGGCACTTTTAAGACAGCAACTGGATTTACCGTGTTACAGATAAGGTGAAAGGAAAGAAAAAAAGATTTGTTCTAAGTCACTCAGGTACTCAAGGACTGTGCAGAAAAATAAAGCTCAAATCTGCAAAGAAAACAGAAAACGAAATAGTATTAAAAATTCCCTCAAAACCTCTTTGACCTCATTAAAAAAAATTAGTCAGTGAAAACTCTTAAAATCCTGGACTCCATCCTAAAAGGCAGTTAAAAGGAAAAGCCACCGTGGGCACAAGAAGTTTAATTGCAGAGATGAATAAGGGAAGTTCTCATCTCTCAGCAGTAAACCTTTTAGTATTTATGACATTGAAATTACACTGCATAAACAAAGGAAAAGTTAGAAAAGGGCTGGCTTCATAAATAATGGCACTGTTGTGCCAGCCTGATTACCTCGCGTCTGTTTTCATGCAGGCACGAAGCGTTCACAAAGCAGCCTGCAGTTCCCTCCAGCTCCCCAGCCAAGGGAAGTGGGAAAAGTCTCCTTTGCCAAATGGAAAAAGACCAAACAAATAGACCACCTTCACTAGAAAACTGTTTCAAAAATACAATAGCTTGCTGTGAAACTTTCAGGAGAAGAAGTTGGAACAGATTAAATAGCACCCATTTGGTTTCTGAGCCAAATACATCCACCGTGGCAAAGTACAGGTGGCTGCTGGTGTTGTAAGCTCATATTGTACGGTAAAAGTGCAAGCTGGACAAGAGTCCAGGGCCCTTCCTTGATCTGAGCCATACAGATGGTCATGGCCACAAGAAGGAAGCAATTCTAAGGAAATACTTGATACAAGTTTAAGTGACAGAAGCATAGAATAGCTGCAGATTAAATAGCAACAGGAAGACTACAGATTAAATAATCTGTATCTCTAAAACCAGGCAGCAGGATACGAAACAGGAAAAAGTTAAAGTATACAAAAATTCTCCAATTAATCTTAATGAACAGTTGTACTGAATTAAAGCCAATAAATACATTGTTATATCAGACACCAGTTAATTAGCAAAGTATAAGAAACAAAATGAAGCAAACGAATAAGATTGCTGGAAGTATCTCTAGATTCATTTTTGCTGTTATTGCTTAACCCAGTGCAGGTAAAGGCACTGACGCTCGCTGGAGGCACAGGCGCAAAGAGACCCTGTCTGCCTGAACCCCGGGATGCTGCGGGCACTGCTCGCAGCAGAAACCCCGAGCCAGCTGGGGAATGTGTATACAGTGAAGCACAGATGTATACGTTTGTCCAGCATAGTCAGCGGTCACACTGCCAAAAGAAAAACAGCAGATAAACAACTGCTTAAACCACACTACCCTCAGTGATGCAGCCATTAAACGCGGAAGAATATGATGAGTTCAAGGCATCGTCTTGTCACAGGGCCTGCCAGCACACTGATGTGTCTGTGCACTTGGCAAAATCAAAACTTGGACATTTCCACCACTCTGCTGTGAACTAGCCAAGGGTCAGGCTGTCCACTCTGTGTCCCCACCACCATCTCTTGTCCGCTTCCTGTAGGTCAGACTCTGAGGACCCCCTGTGCTCCAGTGTCTACTCACAGGAGCTGCTTAGGAGTATACAGCTCTTAAAAGGATCAAGACAACATCTCCTGTCTACACCAAGTCTACTGCAATTGTTCCAAATGGGCCTTTGGGCATTGCTAAGGTAAAGTGCTTACAAAGCTAATAGTTATTCAAACACAGGCCTGAGAGAGAGAGTAGGCACAGCATCCAGCAAGCCATGCAGCCACTAAATGAGGGATTAGAGGTGCTTGCAGAAACCACACTCCAGTTATTCAGCAGAAAGGGAGGAAGTTTTGTTCCAAATAAATTAGTGGAACTAATTAGGCATCAGGCAGGAATCACACTAAACTACCATGTTACACAGTAAATAAACTCAGCTTTAAGTGCCCCCAGAGAAACTCAACGTAGGTGTCACGTCTCCTTCTACAGGAGGAGTGCAAGGTACAGGCAGCCTCCAGTTACCCAGCTGGTTTTTAAGCTGTCTACTCTGGTTTTTAAAAACTAGAGTGGGAGGTTGATTCATGGTGTGATGCAGGGTTCAGCTCTGCTCATCCATGGGGAGAGAAGTTAGGGCTCCAAGCGTCTGAGCAAACAACTTTATCTTGGACAAAAACATCTGGGGCTGTTTTCTTCAATGGTAAGAAAGAGGGCTGTGGTAGATCTCCCTGAAAGGGATTAACCAAACTGCTGCAGCATTTCAGCAGTCAAGGATTAGGACAGAGTGCTCATCCAGAGGCAGGAGGGACACTGGATCTTGCAGCCTCAGCTCCACTGCAGACCTGCTGCCAAACGCACTAAGCTGTCTGTGCCTTTTACAGTCTATAAAATAGGCACAGCCCTAAACACATCAGAGGCATTTTAACCGACCACAGCTAAAATGCTTCCAGGTTTTTATCACCTGTCATCGAGTCAGATGGATTTGCAAAAATCTTTCCACCTTGTATTCACCCCTCCTCGAATACACCATGGCCGACACGCCACCGTACGTTACCATCCCTAGTTAATTTAAACTTCCAAGCCAGCTATATCAGCTACCCAGTTCGTAGCTGTATTTGATTTGTGAATCTTCTGCATATGTTGGGTTAAACTGCAGAGCTACCAGTGCTAAACACAGTCAGACACTATTACCATGCCCTTACTGCAGAACTGTACTTAATTGCGTGGTCCTTTATATTTTCACTTGCCAACAGCCAAGCCAAGTGTCATTTAATGAGCAGCATGAACTAGTAAAATAGAAGAGGTGGATTTCTTTAAGCACAGCACAGAAATCACGTGAGATATTTTCCTGGTTGTTTGATGACCCATAGCTGTATAGCTAATAACCATGAAAAAAACCAAACCCAAACACAGAACAAATGAAAAAAACCCCCCACCAAACCACAGAACAAACAAAACCCCTAACCAACCTAGCCTCAACTAAATTCTAACTTTTAACTTGCACCATTTTTCTTAACATGAGGAAGTGTTTATTGTCAAAATACTGATATACAAGTGGAAAACATTCCGTGTAATGAGTATGTGTGTATTTGCTGGAGTCCCCTGGAGGTTTCTCCAAATGAGGTGCTCACTTCAATGAGCCTAACTTAGTAATTAATAAACTCACTAAACAGACTCGACTGCTGGAGAAGAGATGAACAGAACTGAAGGAAATCCTGCCATGATGGAAGGGTTCTCAAAAACGCTGTGAAGAGTACACAGAAAGGAAAACATTTTAAAAAGGAAAAATTCAGGCAGCTTGAGTGGAAGATAAAGAGTGAAAAAGTGGTCAACAAACCAGAATTTTTCTGGGTGGGCAGACAGATTACAGGCTATGAATCAAGGCACCAAAGCCTCCACAGCATCACATGCTCCACTCCAGACAGGCTGGGAGGTTTTGTGCTTAATCCTGATTTTAAAAGGTTACATTAGTGTCTATTGTATTTTGCCTGCTGTGAAGTTACGATTCCTCCCCATGAATTATATTAACTCATTTTTGTGTCTATTTAATATGGTGGTTTCTTTCTGGTTTTGTCAATAAATTGGATTCCTAAATCATACAGAGCATTATTACCCATCCCAGTCAATTATTAAAAAAATACATCAGTGATAACTATCAAAAATTTATTTGGTGCTAAAAAGACATTAACACACTGTGGCTGGAGGAGTACTTTTTATCTGCTATTTTTCCATTATGCTGCACTGACCACAATACCCGTTCACAGCGTGATTTAATTCATTTCCACTTAAGAAGAGGAAACAATTTTGCTAAATTACTGCAGATCTTAATGCCACAGGTTCTGCTTTTATACACGGGCCTGCAAAATTGGGAATATCGGTCTGCTGTGATGGCAATACCTCTGGAGGGTTTTCCTCAAAGTTTTGGTAAATTGGTGACTGCTGGAAGCCATCATTGCACAGCTCCTCCTCCTCATCTTCAGTCTGCACGTGGAGCACTTGCCCGAGGGTTTGTGGGGAGCACAGGCTCCAAGAGGCCTTGCTGCTCAAGGTCTGCGCTGTCAGGTCTCCTGGCAAATGTGGGAATGGTCCCTCTGCCTCTGGATATCCCCAGGAGTTTCATCAGCTCTCTGGGCTAAGGACACAGGCTGCCAGCCAGTGAGAATCTGGGTGAAGGCTGCTCAAAAGACCATTAAGTCTTAAGTTAATTGAAAACAAATATTCTCAGGCAAGGGGACAGGAGATTCCCCATCGTTAGGGTGCTCACTTGGGATCTGCAAAGCAAAGGTCAAAGTATCAGGTCTACCTAATTCTAGCCCTGCTTCCCCGTGACAGATATTAATGCATCAGCTACTGATTCTGGGTGATGGTTCCTGTTCTCCACCCTGAACGGCTGCTCCATCCAACTTCCCCACTCTCAAAGGTTGCAGTCAATTCTGATTCCAAAACCAGTCTGTAAAACCTATGACTGAATAAATGTTTCTCACCCACCTATGAAGATCAGTTGATGACGATGCACTTTCACCTTTCAGCAAGTCATGAGTGAAAGAAAACAGAACGTGCAAGGGGACAGCAGCTCTTTTGTGCATGAGTGTTGCATGTGACACACACGACACAGCAGTGAGAAAGCCTAACACCATGTCACACCCCAACTTTTCAAAACAACCACTGTTTGTTTGGAAAAGCCTTTAATTCACTGAGCATTCTGACCATTTACAATGGCTCCAAATGGTTGAAATTCTCCTAACTGCTGTGTCATACTGCATTGCCTACTAGGAATGAACGTGGTAATTTCTAATTACCAGTAGCTACAATTAGGACTACAGCAGAGGGGAAAGAAGACACGGTGACACATACTGTACTGTTGAAGTTGTCCACAAGGCTGATAGTGAGAAGAAGATGCAATCCTGCCCCAACAGTAGTGCTGGGAAGGGATGCCAAAGCTGTCAATTCCAAAATGTTGCCCTCCCAAAAATAAGAAAGACAGCCAAATGTTGCTGCTGTTGTCAAATGCAGAGAGATCCAGCTAATTTCAAGACAGTAAATCCCCAAAATGGGGACAATTAATCCTTGTAAAAAAACACAAGTTGAGCTTCTTAAGAAAGAGGCAAAACTTCTTTCCCCTGCCATTTGCACCACAGAGTCCACACGGCTGCTGCCAGCACAAGGTAACACTCCACCCGCTCCTGTGCATTAGCGGCCTAATTGCCAGCCAAGTTTCCATCCCGAATCCTTCCTGTCAGTGCTGGCTGGTAATGATTGATGCAGCAGACAGCACACAGCTTGATTTCTTGGGTAGCAGGTTGCCACTGCAAAGCTGGCAGTTAAGAAAAATCTCGTTCAGAATCTTTAAATGAACCGCATTTGATGAAGAAGTCCCTGAGGGAGGGAGAACAAACATGAGGCACCAAGATGGAACGTCAGGGAGTCTCACATCTCACAGCATAACCGCTCTCTAAAGAGCCCTCTTAGGGGTGTGCTTGGGAAGGCTCTTGAAGCAACAGCGCAGTTGTGCAGGGGTGTTAGCGCGAGGCAGCTGCCTCCCTGCTGCTCGGGGGAGCCAAGATACGTAGCCAATCCCATCTCAAACCCGAGGCAGGAGCTCTCCTTTGGCTCTCTGTATGAGCTCCAGGCTAAAGACTCTTCTAAATACGTGAGTTCACTTCGGCAGGGCAGATCACTGCCATCCTCCTCCTCAAAGCCTGTGTTCAAACAAGCCGCAAGTCATTTCCATTCCATATACGTCAGGACAGAGGATAAGGGAAGGCCAGAAGTGACACATTTTTAATCCTAAATCTAGCACAAGGCAGCAGCAGCACTTCAGAAGTTGCCAAACAGAAGCCAGGTGGCTGAGGAGTGGTGGGCAAGAGGTTCTGCAGAAGCACAATCTTGTCAGAGCTGGTTTTAATCCTATTCCTAAACCCAGGGTTTATGGGTCAATCTGCTTCACCTTTCAGGACTGTATCCCCTCCATCTTCTTCAGGCCAGCTGATGAAGGACATGCTTTACAGCTATACACAGGCATCTTGGCAGTTATTAATGAAAACAAAGATGAGAGGGAGGAAAAAAAAAAGGCAGAATGGACTTCCACACCACAGAAAGGGCAAAACTGAACCCCAAAGTCAGCAGAGAACACAGCATACCTGAATGCAGTTACCCACAGAACGACTGAAGCACTTGACAGTCTCCATATCCAGCTGGAAACAGTTCCAGACTCCTGAAAGGCACAAGCTGCAAAGGCAGCTGCTGAGCCCAATGGTAGAAAATAGCCCACGTGAAATTTTGGAACAAACATCATTCATTTCACTGGGGGAGCCTACAGCTTAGAAGGATGCTGGGGAACATCTTTGCTTTTCTAACACTATTCTCAGTTAGAAAAACATTTATCTTTGCTGCAATATGTTGAAAATCTTTCCTATGTTGAACCCCAGATCTCACCCCTAAAATTCACGGCCAGCTCCCCAGGGAGGGAAGGAGGAGCTGCGTGGACACAAAGCTTCTGGTTTTGAAGGAATGTGCTAAGAAACTGCCTCCATGAGAGGAAGATTTGGATCCACCTCTATCATAGCACTGAAGCAACATCCCTGGTGCTGAAGCAACTCTCCTAACTTTCTGCACTCCCTGAGGGAGCTGGCCAACAGAGATTTGGGGAGGTGCAGCGGCATCCCAAGGAGCGTGACCATCTGCTTCCCTGCGTGCGACTGCTGCTCAGTCCCCTGGCTTCATCTCAATCCTCTTCATCCCAAATTTCTCTGACTACCCTGACCCTTAATCTCTACCCTCTGTGCACCTTTTCAGCTATTCCCTTAACCACACACACACTCCCTGTGACATATATAATAAAAATCCAGCTCATAAAAACAGGGAAATAAAATTGAATGTTGAACTCTTGACATTTGCTATCCATTACTGTATTTGTATGCACTGCCTTTTCCCACTGCTCATTATCATTTGTCTCCCTATCAGCCCTCATGGTTTTTTTAATCCAATTCTCACAGTATTTGATACTTTATATAATCACATACTTTGAAAAGCTAGAGAATCTCAGCTTTTCATGTGAGAATCTCAGCTTTAGTCAAAGTGATTTTCTACCTGCTGGGTTTTGAAAGAGGGGTGCACAGAAGGAAGAGAAAATCCTGAATACATAAATTCTCAGGGGCTCAAATGACACAATGAGAAAGCTAGCCCAAAAAAATTAAAGAACAAAAAAAAAACCCAAACATTTCATTTTAATGAAGTCAACTTTCTAAGCCAATCTCACGAGGAAACAGGCAGTAAGAGTGTGACCTACACGGCCTCTGTAGCTATAAAGGGGACTGGTCTAGATTAACACTAATGTCAAGATTAGCTAATACCCTGCTTCAGAAGAGTGTGCCACACAGCATTAAAACCTTCAGAAAATCCTGCCTCTCTATCTAGACAGATGTGGGCAGAACTGTCTTTAAACAAAACATTTTTCAAAGCTTTCCATGAGGCACTGAGGTGAATCTTTGTTTAACTGTAATTGGATTTCCAATGGCAAGAGGTTCTGCCGTTCAGAAACCAGATAAAGGATGAGCTGGGGACACGGGGGAGAAAGTCCCAAATCAATTGCTGCTTACTGGGCAGTCGATTTCTCGTGAATGGGTCAGAGAACTGATAGCTGTTGAGACCTCGTCTTCAGAGCTTAACAAGCTGAATTATTCTCAAGTTGACATTTTTCTTGGGTTTGGGAAGTTTTGAAATTCTCCATCAAACGCCTGTTAGTGCCACAAAATGTGGTTTGCTATAAAATAATCTCATTACAAAGTTTCCATGGGTTCACATTGTGCCCTAGAGTTACAGATGTCCTGAGTTATCCTCAAACATCTCTTTTAAAGTCTGCCAGGTGTGATATATGGAATTTTCTTTGTAACTTTTACTTTTGAGATCATTTCATATCTCCTTTCTGTTCAGGAAGCCATTGAGGGACTCATTTTAGCTACAAAGCTCTCTCTTCTAATCTTGATGTGCTCAGGGAAATACTGGAATGGTTTTGATATGATAAATATTTGCTTTTTTACTTTTGCAAGAAAATATCATTTCCATTCATTTGAAGCAGGAGTTATGGATCTGATTAGAAGTTTTGAAGCAAACAGGCAGCTTCTAATTAACCAATTTTTGCACAGTACTCTGTTTCTCACTTCAGGACTAAAAACCAGCCTATGAGGATACTTACACCACCTTCTGAGACACATAACTCAGATATGTTAATTGTAAAAGAAAAATATTTTTACATTTCTGACAGCCTAACTGCAAAAAGAGATTCATAAAGGATTTACTTGTCCATTGATAAACAACTTGAGAACGTGCCATGTCTGATAGACCTAGTGAAATGCCTGCAAACCCACCATGCCTGGTTTATAATTATTTTTTATTCTCTATAAAGTCTAGCGGGTAATTATTGACAGCTATCCTGATCCTTTCACCAGTGTTTTCCTAATCACAGCTTAAAAAACCATCAGCATGATTTCTGAATCCAAAACTAAGGGAATGTACACGTTACTACTGCCATATTCACAGAAGTACATCTGCATCTATAGACCCTCTCACCAAAATCAAATATCGTACACAAGTATTTCCTAAAATCAGCCTGAGGATGCTGTTATCCTAGGCCTGCAAACCGCATTCAATACATCACGTTTTGATGCTTTCCACTGAGTATATCGCAGCTGATACAGGTCATTTCAGACTGGACTTGAATTTTGAATATATGCATTAAAATGTAACCAGTCCTAGGGAAGAAAAAAATATACCTGTGCTTCAAATGTGACAGCACATGAAAGAAACTCAATTTTTCATTAATAGAGAATCATTCCTCAGTGTGCTGTGGAAACTGGGGGCATACCTGCTGAAGGGCTAATCTGTTAGAAGGACTCGCAATTTGACAAGTGGTGTATAAAAAGCACCCTTAAAAAAATACACCAGAGCAATACGTCTACTAACTCAGCAAAGCAGAAAAAGGTCACAAGTATTTAGCTATCCTGTGATGCTCACTGATGTGATTCTAGATTTCAGGTCAGATTTAACATTGATCTCCAGCCACAAGCTGGATCTGTTTACACAAGACACTGTATCTAGCCCACGAATGGTTATCCTCGTCCTTGCCTCATTTTAGTTATTATACAATAAACAAAAAGCAGTGGACTTCCCTCCTATCAAGCCTGTGAATGCAGCTTTCAGATCTTTCAGTACTCAAGTAAGAGTATGACACATCAACATCCAGAAGTCCAAACTGGCCACACACTCGAAACCAGCCTGCAAGCGACCAGCTCCTGCTGACCACACACAGGAACTACTCAGTCTCTTACACTAAGTGGGAAAGCCAATCCCAAAAAGAGCAATGACTTAAAAATACCTTCCTCCTCTTAAAGATACCTATAAAGAGAAACTTCACACACTATGGCGTTGGTAGCAGATTCATAGAAAAGGTTATGAGTAAAAATTTTAAAAAAGGTGAAAGGATAGAAAAAAGAATTATTATCCTCCAGCTCAGCATCACTGTCAAGGTAGTAACTACTGAAACTGGTACACTCGATCAATAGATCTTTTGTCACCGTTACATCAGAGTCGAGTCTTCCCCCTCAGCAGCCCCCAACCCCAACTATGAGACAGACACCAGGGAAGATTTGCCAGTGGAAGTTGTACAATCCACATGAGCATTAATCAGACAAAGGGAAATCAAATAACAAGAGAAAAAGTAGAGAACCTGATTTTCTTTAGGCATTCATTAATGTCTATTCAAATATAAATGCTGAACAAAAATGTGCATTTCATATTGCAGGAAAGCACACTTGTGCCAAATCCTTTGGAGATTTGGTTCAAGAACAGTTCATCCCTATCTGAAGATTTGCCTGAAATAGTGCCAAAAACCACTAATGCTTTATGTTAGCTGAAATAAAAGCTACTGCTGCAGAAGAGAGAAATGCAAAGGAGCTTCATAGAACTGTGCTCCCACTCCTGTCTGTATATTCATGTACCTGATCAAATCCTCTTTGGTCTTTGCCCTCCTGCTACAACTTCAGCTGTGCCCAGTTTGAAAAGCAGCACAATACACCAATGGCAGATTTCTTCCAAGTTATCTACATTGGAATCATCAGAGGTGTCTCTGAATCTTCCATTTCTTTTCTCGGGTTTATGGAGCCTTTCATGTTATCCATGGAAATCAGATTGTGAACAGTTGAGAAGAATTCTTACGTGATCCCTATTTTCAGCCTCTCCCTTTTCTCTCCTACTTCTCAACTCAGGCATTTAGATTTGCACATGTGCAAGACAAACACCAACATGAACAATTTCAGGTTTGGACTCAACAAAGAATCTGTCACAGAGAATTCTCTGTCTCTAGAGGAACACACGTGGGACTGGGGCAGGGAAGAGATCTCTAAGCTAGAAAAGTCCCACAGGTCTCCAAAGTCAGAACACCCAGTGGAAAGGCAGCGCATCCTCAATCACTGGTGGTTATTTACCAGCAACTTCTCAGTGAGGTTCCTTCAACTCAGACCAGTCATGTTACTGCTTCTAAACACGCACCTATGACCCATTTGTTCTGTTCTCACGTGTGCTACTCTATCGACAGAAATCTTCAAGCTTGTTAGAGCAGGTTGTCAAAAGCACTTGCAAGAAGAGATTCTGTACTTCAGAGGATTCTCATCAGATACCTTGTTCCTCTTCAAGAGAAAGAAGAGGAATAAAACTGTCCTGATTAACCTGGATTCCTGCAACACTAACACTTGCAAACGGAATACTCACAAACACCCTGTGAGCTGCGAGAATCATTAGCGGTCAGTCTTCCCAGAGCTTGTTCTGGCTTCTTGTAGACAAGAATGCTAGAGCAAACAGGACATACACGTATTAATTCCACAGCATACTGGATTTATCAACGTAATACTGAGTACCAATTAACCAAGGAAGATGCACAGACCTCCAGGACTGAAAGCTTTGTCACCTGTACTGGTCAAATTAAGAGTCTACATTCTCCAACATACTCTTGGAACTCAGGGGGAGGAAGTTTGCTGATATCAATTTATTCAGGGTAATGAGGACAAAGGCTGACTGTGAGGAACCGCAGAAGGACCTTATGAAATGATATGACATATGAGATGGCAGATGAAATTCAATAGAGATAAATGTCAAATATGCATGGGGGAGAAACAATCCTAACTTCACATACGAAATGATGGACTGAGACAGACTACACAGGAGTGAAATGCTAGATTTACAGTGGACAGCCCCATGGAAATGTCAGCCCAGTGCTACCAACAGCCAGTGGAAAAAAAACACAGCAGATCAAATGTTAAGAATGATAAGGAGAAAAAAAAATACAGGGAGGTTATACCAGATTGCTCCAGGATCTTACATAGCATGGACAGCATGGAATGGGACTCCTTCACGGACTTTTCCAATCCTGAAACAAAGACCCCTTAAATCAAACTCAAACCATGTGCAAAAAAACTAAAGTGATTTTTGTACCTAACAAGAGAAGCTGTGGATATCACAAGCCCGCATTGGCTTAAAGATAGAGATTAAGTTCACAGAATAAAAAGCTATTCATGCTTATTATCTACACAGAAATCACCCCTGGTGCAAAGTCACCTGAAGGTTGGGCTGTGTTAGAGAAGCATCACATGTGCCTGCCCTGTTCATACATCCCTATGGCCACTGAAGGAGCTGGAATGCTGGGCTGGATCCTGTAAATGGGAATTAACAGAATTGTCTGAAGTTCGGCGTTATATCCCTTAGGAGGAATTTGACTTTTGTCCTATTTGTAACCCAGCATATGCTGAACCGGTTGATTTTAGATTCCTGGTTCCAGTGCTATAGAATTTTGCCAAATGAAAAAAAAGAAAGAACAGGAGGGGGAAAGCAGCAGCGTGAAGACATTGTGCATGTTAAGAAACATGCTGGTCTGACTTCCCACCACTCGAGACAAAGCTCACCAAGACTTTGGCGACCTACTCACTCTGCTCTTGCAAAAATATCAGCTGAGGCTATTTCCAGAAACTAAGCGTGTACTGTTTACACCACCACTCCACTACTTCTTCCCCAAGCCATGAGACTGACTGTGACACAGTCACACCTAAAAACACCCTGACGTAAAGGTCAGTATCTGTGGGTGGTCAGGAGTGTCCATCTCAAGGAGGTCTTCCTGATGAGTCCAAGGAGCTGTGTGGAAAAGGAAGAGGTTTTGGAAAAGCAGTAATCCAAAACAATGGAATAGGAAGCTCACAGCATCAGTGATAAAGTGATGGTTGAATCTCACAGCAAGTTGGTGCTTCTGCTATCAGCTCTCTCTGCAAGAAATTCTGTTCCACAACACACTCCCCTCCGATATTAATTCTGAATGCACGACAGCTTTGTAGTACCTAATCCTATTAGCATGCTCCTGAAATCTGTAAGAGCAGAAATGTAAGACTGGCCCAGAGACTTAACTTTCAAGCTCCGCTCCCCCATTAAACAAATTCAAGTTGAATTGGACAGCCCTTGGTCCCTTAGGGACCGATTAGGTAATACTTACCAACGGTGAGCGATAGTTCCGCACAGGAGTAAAGCAAATAAAAATATTTACATGAGAATACTTGGAACAAAATATGCTTTCTTAATTTGGAAAAATTAATGGATTTTTTTTTTTCTTCTCTACTTATCCCACCAAATTGTAAGAAATACAAACAGCTGATTACATTTTTTCCCCCCACACTTTCAATTTGTACGGGGCTCTTTTCCTACAGTCTCACCACCATCTCTCCTTTTGGTACTGGGCTTTTTCAGAGGCAGAAACGGAAAAATATAAAGAAAAATATAATAGAGAAAATAGGCAGAATGAAGAAAAAGGCCAAAAATTTTAGAATGAAACTGGTTCCTGACTAGATGTTTGTTGTTTTTTTTTTTTATGAAAAGCTTCAGTTTCAGTAGATGACAGCGATTTTGGCAAAGAGGATGAGGTGGAACAACATCTGCTTCGGACAGAAGATTCACCCCAGATCCAGGCTTACTCTGTGCAGCCAGGATGGGCATCTGTATCCTGTGTTAGATGATCCACAACTCTGGCACCAGCTGATCCCAGAGAACCCTACAAGTCGCCTATGGCAGCCGAAGAGAACACGTTCAATTAAATGGATCTCTGTCCAACTTCCTGTTGCATGACAGCCAAAACACTCAACAGTTTTGTAGATGTTTTGCTGTGCAGGAGAATGAAGCAGATGTTTTCTAACACAAACCGTAGGCTGGTGGCTAGAGCTTCAGTCTAGGAGACAGCTGAGCATCAGTCGACGTGATGTAGGATGAAGAATTCCAGTGGAAATCTGGCAGTGCCTCCCCCAGTCACACCCATTTCACATGATTCAGCAGCAGACATGGTAACAATTCAATTTCAGCTAAAATGATTTTGTTTTTATTGAATTCTGGAATGAAAATCGGTTTTATATCTTTGAGAGACGCCATAAATAGAATAAGCAGCTTGTACTCCACATCCCCTCAGACATCCACCACCCCAGTGCAGAGACAACAGGTTGGCAGCAGGGAATCGTTCAGACTCCAGAAACACACGGTATCCCTTCATGCACAGTTGTGTTTTGAGAACAGCTCATTTAAAACACCCTCCCCCACACCATTAAGTAGCAACAATTATATACTGGGGTTTAATAAATTTCAGTGCTTTTCTTTAGCTTTTGGAAATACCAGCGTTTCATTTCTGAAGTCTGAAACACACTCCAAATGATGTCTACCAAACGTGTATCAGAATGATTAGGTGACTGACATCTATTTCACAACTTCTCAAGAATTTTATTACACAGTAAATCTTAATGAAATATAAAACTGTCTGGGATATAATAGCTATTGCAACGGGAAAATATACAGCCTGGTAACGTGACATGCTGGGCACCAGCTCCCATCTCAGAAATGAAGCACTACTGGCAGTTACGCAGTGAAGCTGCCCTGGCTGTGCTGTTCTGCAGGCTCCTACCAAGGCTGCTGGTCCATGCCACGTTTTTCACAGCATCTTCCTAATAGTGCCACTGTGTGTATGTGACCCATGTGAATCAAGGTTCTAGCTTCAGGTCAACAGTTCTCTGCCCAATTAATAATGTCTCATTATCTCTACCAGTTGGCTGTATGCAGTGAACAGCTAAGGACACAGCTATCACCATGACTAGGCAGAAGGACTAGGCGTTGATACTTCCCCTGTTTCCTGACAAGTTCTTTAATGCTGTTCCAGAGAAACAATCAGTAGAGGTCTCTGAACAGGCTTCATGCTGTCCACACAAGGACTACAGACACAAACGGCCAGGGCATGGAGCACGATCATCTTCAAAATGCTCCAATACAGCAGGAAGCAACCTTCTTGGTGACAGGGTCAGGGCTGGGGGAGCTTTAGCACATGAACATTGTGCGCTCCGAGGATAGTGACCCATCATCTCCCATCAGCTCACGTTTGTTCCCCACCTTCACAACCTTTATTCATCCCTGAAGGCCTTAAAACTGAATATTGCTGCATTTTTTAAGCTATATTTGTTTCTGACATAGAAAACAGGCAAGACAATGACATAAATAAAACCAGGAGAAATTATTTTCTTCCAAGAAAAGTTTTGTCTAGGAGAACATGGATATTCTACTTCACATCTCCTATCTTCGTGCTTATTTAGAGCTGGAAGGCAAAGCATCTGTTGCGATTTCTGTTCTTTCTCCTCCTCCCCCTCACAAAACCCCATGAAATACTGCTCATTTCAAAACATAAGTCCAAGATGGGAATTATCTGAATCACCTGTTCCTCACCTGCCGATAGCCTCTGGTGTAACTGGGGCTGCTGTCTTTCATTTATTCATTGTGTATTTCAGGCATAAGCAATGAGAATTACCACAACCCGTAACATTAGCAGTATTTCAGGAGAGACACAGGATTCAAAAGTGATTTATTGGAGCTTTGAAAAGCTAAAAGGGGTTAAAACTGGTTATTCCTACCATGGAATCTCATGCTGACATAACATGTTTTGAAAGGATGACACAGAGGAGCAAGGATCCCTTGTAAATCAGTCAATATTTGCTTCATATTGAGACTTTAATGCCAACTTTATCTCCATGAAGTTGTTTCTGAGGTCAAGACTCCACCTTGCTCACGTTCAGGAAGCCATGGAGTGCATTCAGAAGAGCTGAGCAGAGCACCAGGGAAATGAGGCTTTTTAACAGCATCTGCTCTGGTAAGCTAGTGCCTGGCAAACACAACATTTCTGACAGGCAAGATAGTACCTCTGATAGCATTTCCCTCCCATTACTTTCTTCTGACATACATTCCTATTGCACTCAATTACAGAGCATTTCAAGAACGTTTTGCAAAACTGTTTACTATGTTTGCAGGTCTTTGTTCCCCTTTTTATCTGATGAACAGAAGTATTCAAACAGCTGCAGAAACACACTCAGAAGGAAGCAAACTCCCAATATAAAGAGCCATCAGGACTGTGACATGACCAGGCTGTAACCCAGACAGCAGCTCCGGGTCAGCAGCTCACTATCAGCCACGCTTCAGGTGCAGATAAGGCAGGAGAGAGCAGGTATAACCTGCCCTCGGCTACTGATACTGTGGGCCTTGCACAGGCCAGTTCAAACCACCTGGAAATCACCCGGAGGAACTGGCCATGATTTTCAGAGCAAATGCAGCAAACCACACACTTGACTAAAAACATTAAAAACACTTAAACCCAAAAATTAATGAGACATCCTCAGTTAAAACTCAGTTACAGGACGTGATGTTTTCTTAGTGAGTCAGATTAAGCAGTTAGCCAAAAATAGTGCCAAGTCAGTCGTTCCAGGCACTTCACCTGCTCCTCAGACTTTGGGTTTCTCAGTTGTGTATCATTTTATAATCATATTTGCCTAACTTCCAAATTTGTTTTTCCAACTGGCTACCTAAGAAACAGCAAAACAGATTGTACCAAAACAGCTGTGAAGTGAACATGATAAATCAAAAAGCAAAGGTTTATTTACTTTCTCTTCCTTTCCAATTCTTTAACCTACAGCAGTCCCAGGCTTTGCCTGAACAAAGTTGATAAAACAACACAGACAACAACAAACCAACCAAACCAACCAACAGAACCCAAACTTGGGGCAGGTTTTAGTGGGTGGCACTGCCCTCACAGCACAAATCCTGCTCTTTGTCTGGAGACAAATCTCTGGAAGACATGAACGTGACACAGAAACATAAAGAAATATTAAACTCTTGTGCTAATCATGTTTGGAACTCATTTTGTGGTTTTGGTTTGGTTTTTTTTAAAGGAATTTTATATAGCTTCAATCACTTCACATGGTTTTGAAGCATCCAAATTCTTGCAGTACAAGATAACAGCCTATATACAGAAGAAAAAAAAAAGTAGTACACCACTTGCCTAACATTTCTTTTCCATTTTGAGATAATTCACTCTACACAGTTAACTCCCTTTTGAAGCCAGAAAGGAAATATTGTAAAGAATCAGAAAACAATGGAAGTGAAATGAAATGAAAACAAAGGGGGGGAGGGGAATAAAAATCACTTATATGAAAATATTAAGATGAGACATTTGAAAAGAACTGAAGCATAATATACCACATTAAAGACATTTGTGAGGAATGGAAGAAAATGCTCTGTCAGAGATAAGCAGTTTGACATTCCCTGTCGCCACACAAAACTGAGTTTAAGGATATAAATTCAGGTAGCTCCTGATAAAATGATGTCAACCTTATTTTGCTTTTGCTGCAGTTAAGAGAAGCGGCTGCCTCCACCTTGGACTGCTGGCACCTCTGAAATTTCTGGTGCCAGTTGAGCTTATTAACAAATTTTATTCACACACAAAGCCAATGGTAAAAGCATTGCTCTTCTGGCACTCAGACCATCATCATCTTCAGACTAAGCTACTGCTCAGGGAATTCTGACTTCACACAATAGTCACATTTTCTGAGAGTAAAAGCTTCTGTCGTTTCTGTTCTTAAAATGGATTTTGTTGCTATTACAAATTGAATTTCTGGTTGGTGGCATTTATTTGATTATGAATTTCAGAGGCTATTTTCTTTCACGCTTTGAGTCTGTGCCTGCTCAGCCTAATACATTTCCATGCCACAGAGCTGACTGGAGCAGCTTTCAACCAAGGCATGAAGCAGCCCAGTTCGGTGACTCTGTACAGACAGGAAGAAGTAAGAAATACAGCAAAGTTTGATGGGTGTCAGAGGAGCAGGCAGGGCTGGTCTAAATCATCATTTACCACCAATCTGTGCTTTTTTTAGCAGGATTTTGCTGATAACTATCAGCTTAATCCTAAAACTGGATGCTTCCATTATGGGATTAACGTCAATCGACACACAGAGCAACAGAAAGTAGCACTGCTGTCCTTACCGAGGTACTAAATCAGCCTCTCACTGCTGGCTCCACAGAGGCAGGCTGGCCACCCTGCAGGGAGATGCGAGGCTTCATATGCTGCCAGTAAATAGAGGCTTTTTAAAAAATAAAAGCATGGGATTTATTGCAAAGTCTTTTAATATGACTTGTATGGCTTGGAAGTGAAATGCACGGGTGTGAAGAGCACATCCATACCCAGGGCTCCTTCAAAAAAAGAAACATGAAGAGAGGTACCCCAAAAGAAGGGTTGCCAGCACTAGGGCTCGGCATCCTGCAGGTGCCAGGTTTTTCAATCTTCTCTCTTTATTCTTAAAACGAAGATCCTCCTTACACATGAGTATTCTAAAGATACAACTTAATGAAACTCTAAATCAGTCAAGAGTCACAGAATCACAGAATTGTGGAGGTTGGAAGAGACCTCTGGAGACCATCTAGTCCAACCCCCTCCCTAAAGCAGGGTCACCCAGAGCAGGTTACACAAGATCATGTCTGGGTGATTCTGAATCTCTCCAGAGGAGACACCCCAACCTCTCTGGGCAGCCTGTTCCATGCAAAAATGTAGAGAAATTGCAGTAAGGCCACGGAGAAACTCTCTATAGAAAGTGATTCCTTTCTCCCCAGGGCCATGGACTCACCCACCAAAACAAAACTGGAGTGACCTAGAAAATCCCCAAAAACCCACCTCAAATAAAGGGCACCTTTTAATTAAGGAAGTCACCAGTTTTCCCCATATCAGCCATTCTTCTCTTTTTCTTTTTTTTTTTTTTTCCTTTTTTAACCCCTCCTTTGGCAATGCAACTCATTTTCAACCAGCACATCGGACCCCGATCCATCGGGCCAAACTGTTGGCTGAATCCTGTGATCCTTATTCAGCACAACACAGAGGGCTGCACGCTGTCCCAGTGTTTTGTTCAGGAATATAGTCTGTGCTACAGACATACATTAGATTATGGTAATAAGAGGCAAAATACAATTTAGATTCTACCCTGAGGAAATGTAATAACCCAGAGTTAGGAAAGTCTAACTCACCTGACAGGACTTCTTTAAAAAGACAGATTATGAGCTCAGAAAGCTGACACATGCTGCAAGGTTTTTAAGACTCTTACAAAGACAAATGCACAAACTGAGGAGTTCAGAGTTGACTGTGAAAGGCAAGTACAAGTCCCACCAAAATCATGGTAAATGGCAGGTGGGATCTCCTGGCTACCTTCCCAAGCCCAATCCAACTCCCCTGCACTGCCCAATTCTAGCAGCTGGGGTTCAGTTTTGTACTTCAGCAGCTAAAGGCACTTTTTGGAAAGAAAAAACAGGAAACAAAATAAGCACTTCAAGCCCTACTCCTTTGCCTGCAGGACATTAACATGACAAAGATGCCTGGTGCTCTTTGCAGAGTGCCAAGCTGAAGTAGGGAGGGTCCCGTTGGCCTCCAAATCCCCGGGTAAACTCCCTAGCACAAGTGTGAATGGACCTGCAAAGCCAGGCAGAAGCTTTTCCTGTGCTGAATATGCATGTGGTGTCTCCTCAAGTGCATGATGAGAATGAGCTCGCATGATCTATAGTAAATTAATTCAATAGCTGAAGGAATTTACTATCCTACAGAGATACCACAGTGGTGAAAATGGATAAGCAATGTTGCTTATGATATTTTCATTTCCCCCCAAATAAACCCCAAAACAGTCAGAGGGGAAAGGAACATCTTGGAAGACAGATTTTCACAAATATTTGTATTTGAATTGCTGATGAACTCTTCCTGCTGTTATTTTTATTAATGTTTTAATTATATATGCAATACACTTCACGAATAACTGAAGATACATAGGAGAGACAGTTCTATAGCCAACGTCAAATACACTTCCTTTCTGTTAAGGAAACAAAATGCACTGGGACCACGACCTTCTATGTAGCATGTTTGAAAGCAGGTCTGTGATGGAGCAGCTCTCCTGAGCTGATGCTAGAACTGATGTTGCCATCTGCAGAGCAGTATTTCACCTCATGTCTCCACCTTAGAAAAAACAACCAAACAAACTGCACTGGTCAACTGAAAACACAATAAATATGTAAGAGGACACTACATTTTTATTGGGACATTTTAAGTTTGGGGATATGCTTAAGATCTCAGGTCCTGGGATAATAGCTCATTATTCCAAAAATATCTCTAAAATGTGCAGAATGAGACTTTCTACAGTGAGCAAAGCCAGAAGCCCTAACCATGCTACAGATGTTTACTAAAGCAATGTTTGGAGAACCAGTT